>NDFZ01004333.1:20971-54687 GCA_002192655.3 Mamestra configurata
TACATACGTATGTATTAATATTAGGTATTGAATTGTACATTTAAAAATTATGTACGTTATATAAAGTGCCGTGTATCTATCACGTTATTTAAAATAATCACTTATTTTAGTTTGACAAAAAGATTTTGAGGCATTAGAAATTACAAGATTTTCAACGTAATTTAACTTTTGTAGTGCGTCTTCACTTTGATTCAAAGAAGTTACATAGCGTCTTAAATCATTAACTGCTGATAATGCCTGGGCGTGTGACAAAATCGGAGTTGACTCATCTTCTTGATCATTATCACTTTCAGCCTCTTCTTGTGTGTTATTCACATTCTCAATAAGATCTTCAATTGATTGAATTTCGTACGATGCCACATTATCATCAATGGAAGAATATCCAGGAAAACCCTGCAGTATTACGGGTTCTTCTTCTTCCAACACGACGTCAACCTCGTTATTTCTGAAACCTGCTTTCTTGAAACAATTTTGAATGGTTTCAGGCTTAATTGCTTCCCAAGCTGCTGCAATGTTTAGAATTGCATCATGCGCTGGCCGCTGCCGCAGAGGTAATATGTGTTGGCGTTAGGCGTATTAAACGGGATGACGAATCGTATTAAGCGTTAAAGAATGTATGAAAACATGTCTCAAGTTGCAGGGACTGATGCAAAATGGCGTATTATGCGAGAAATCGTATTAAGCGTGATCGTATTAAACGGGTTCTACTGTATTTATTTTTAAAAAGTGTTGAGTTGTTTTGAGAATCAATAAGTAGATATTTATTTTTCATGCAGGAGAAACGGATCAAATGGACGGACAAATATTTGTATTTGGGATCCACCAGAGAAAAAGAAGACAAAGTTCGACCGGTACCAGTGCCTGGCCTGGGGCCCGCTGAGGAGATAAAACTTTATTATTTAAAACCGCGATATTTCGGTTGTTGGGAGCAATCCGAACATTGGGTCCAGTGTGGAGATAGCTCATTAAATACACTAATTAAGTATTCCAAATGAATGAACCTAAAAGTTTTATATCATACTAACTTTTGTTCCCGTAGGAATTTCGGGAAATCCTCTCTTCGTGTTCCCCTACACTCCCCAAGGAACCTACATGCCAAATTTCACCTTTCTACGACCAGTAGTATCGGACGTGCGTTGTCTGTCAGTCCTCAATCACTAAGTCACCAGGAAGAGTTTTATAAATACCTATTGATTATTCAGAAAATCTACACCTACCTATTTATTAAATATTTTTACATTTATAAATAAACTTCTGAATTATTTTGGAGCTATCGTTTAAGTGTTTTAAATCAACATAATAGGTAGGTACAGTCAAGTTATGTGTGCTGATTACGAAAATACTAGTGGATTCGTTCTAGCAGCTCTAGTTTTAGTTTTCCACGCAGGATTAAATTATTACAAAAATATGTTTTTTTTACGTAGGTAGGTACTTTACTGTGGTTGCGGAAAAAAATGTTTTTTATAAGATTTTCTTGAATGTTGTGCCTGTATCACATCCCGGCAAAGATTCCCACAGTAGTCGGCCATCATAATTATGTGTGTCCCACCTCCCTTGGTAGCGTTCTTTCATTGTGCGAATATCCTGGTGAAACCTTTCACCTTGCTCTTCACTATAATCTCCAAGGTTTTCAAGAAATCGATCCAAATGAGAATGTAAATAGTGTAGTTAAATGCTCATATTTCACCCTAAATGTTTCAAATTATCGTTAACTAATCGGAAGTAGTTCTCTGATTTATGATTCCCAAGAAAATTTTGAAACACTAAAACGAAACTTTTCGACGTTCGCTTTTCAAGTTCGTTCATAGATTCCACAAAAGGGTCTTTTAGCAGTTGTCTAATTTGTGGTCCATCGAAAATGCCTGCTTTCAACTTTTCATTGCTCAGTACAGTAATTTTTTTCGAGAGATAAGCAAAACATTCGCCATCTTTATGGGCTTTTATCAGGTTCAAAACCTGTTGATGATGTCGATGGTACTGGCACTGGTGACTGATCAGAGTGTGTAACAGGCCTCTGAATAGAAGACGACGTCGGATACCTATGTCCACTTTTCCAGGTTTACAGAGTTTATACCCGTAATGGTTACCATACAAAAATAACAATCATCATGATGATTACGAGGTTCCCGCTGAATCATAGGTGTCTTGAACTTAAAAGCAGATCTTTTTCCACTTGACCATTGTCGCAATGAAACAATACAATTTTGGCAAACAGTATTTCGCACCATGGCTTCTGTAGTTTGCAAATGTTCACTCCAAAGTAGTTAAAGTACGCAGATTTAACAAAGGCCGTGATCGATTTATGATACTTTGCAAAGGTAGGTATATACCTAAGCTACAAATAACACAAAAACTGTTGGATCGTACCCTTTCAGACCTGAATTATTTTTTTCTGTCCAATGAATCTAAAAAAAATCCTGTAGCTAGACTAGTGTAAAAAGACAAAGGTAAAAATAATGAAAAAAATCCTAGCTGTCAACTTTTCAAGAAAAAATAGTTTTTCTTTTAGTGTACAAATGTGCACATCCGTCCTACGTAATGACAAGGCTAGTGTAGATGTTTCTCTGAAATTATNTAGAGGCTAGTGTAGATGTTTCACTGAAATTATATATAAAATGTTTAATTTATAAATGTTTTTATTAGGAAATATTATTTTTTATAAAATTAACAAAACTAGCTTACAATCCTTATAATAATTAACAAAAAATAGATTGTTCTTTGGGATAGGTAAATAATTGGCACATAGGTAAATCAGTCATTCGCCCCATTCAAGCAGCATGTTTCATTTTACGTATGAAATGCTAAGAAACAGTTTTTGTCTTTGGTAAGGCAAAGGTGAACTTTGCATTTTATACATTTAATCCGGGTTCTTCCCTTGCATCCCACCATTTTGCACCGTGTCCCAAGTCCTTCATCATGTGCAGGGAAATGCCCAACACCGTCTCTTGCTATATCCGCTACAGGGCGAACCTTGGTCTTCTTGGAATAATTTGCGGTATTGGGCTACTGCCACTGGGCCGTCCTCTTTTACCGATGGTAATTTTATTCCTCAACACCACACTGTCAGCCAGCTGACGACGAAAGTGAAGCAATTTGAGTTGTTTATTCTTTGGTATGCCTAGCAACTCATTGTCAATTTGGTACTCTCGGTATGCCTGCACTACAGCTAAATCAGAAGCATGAAATATCATGCGAAGGGTCCATTGTTTTGACTTTATGAAAGTCCTATAATAGCTCATGAGTTGATCTAATAGATCAACTCCTCCCATTGCGTGATTGTATTTCCTGACAACTTCGGGACGTTCGACGTCTATAAATCTCTTCTCTTTTTTACACCACCTCTTGACTAAGTCTTTTTCACCAATACCAACAAAATTAGAAGCAAGATGGGTAATCTTATTATCCAGCCACTTGACCACAGTTACATCTTCGTCATAACTACTTACTTCTTGAGAAAATCCTCGAGGCTTTTTATTCATTTCTTTATCGCTTAGTAGCGATGGGTTGGCGAATCTATTGATACGAGCTGTGCATGCAGCCATAATGCATTTTCGTTTCATAATTTGCAATAAATGATATGACGAAAAGTAGTTGCCAAAGTACAGCTCGTGGCCCTTGCTTTCTCCAATTCTCTTTGTGAGATGGAGGACAATAGCTGCACCATATCCAATTTTTTTTGTCAAATTATTATCAAGTTCTGGACTAGAGTTTTGATAAAGTATAAAATCATAGGCTTGCCCATGTTTACCACATAAAAAAAATATCTTGAGCCTCCATGGACAAGGTTTACCCTTTATGTACTGCTTGGCAACATGTTTCCCAGTAAAAGGAACTATCTGCTCATCTACGCAAAGTTCTTTTAGAGGTAACTCCAAACATCGATTCTTGACAGCATCAAATATTGGTCGAACTTTGTAAAATGCATCTTTGCAACCAGCTGGTATTCTTGTATATCAACAAGGTGTAAATTATTACGAAGTTCAAAAAAGCGATCCCGTGCCATATTCTCTGAGAACAAGGGAATGCTGATGCCGGTTTCCCAGTAAATTTTCAAGCACGGGTAGCTAAATATACCAGTAGCTAAATGTAACCCAAATAAAATTTCTAATTCTTGTGCAGTAGTAGGTTTAAACCTGAGTTTATTTGAATGTATTGCGTATAATATGGTCATTTCAGCCATGATTTCAAATAATTGTTTTGGCACGTACCGAAAGTAATAATCCACTGGGGCTTCAACTGTAGGGTCAACTGACATTGGTGGTAGCCAATCTGATGAAATAGTATTTAGGAGTTCCCTGTGTCTCCACCTAATGTTCAGTTTAGGCGTAATATTCTGAAGTATATTTTCATGAGAGGACTCCATTTCTGTTGTCGGTGGTACTTCGGGAACCACTTCATCGCAGGTGTCAGTAACTTCTGGATCATTCGTTCCAATCCACGATGAGCTGGGCCCTTCATCATCGTCAGTGTCGGGTGGAAATACCTCTCGTTGGTTTTGATTGATGACATCTGCACCAACTCGGACAGACCGCAACTCCCTTTCAGATGTAAATCCCAACGGTTCTTCGTCATCAGACGATAGCTCCAAATCGGAAAGATCTCCTTCATGTAGGGCTTTCAAGGCGTCCGGTGAAAACATATCGGTGTTATTTTATCTGAAAATGTAAAAAAAAAGTCTTATCTTAATATATAGCATCAATAACATTAAAATAAATAGTTAAAAACATATTCAAAACTGATTTTTCAAATACAGCTTGAATACTTCAACAATCGTAAAAACGTCGTTTACGCCTGATGTGTGTACTTTTACTGTTTACAATAACAAAAAAATCAGCTGTGTTTGCGGCTTGCTGCGGGGGAAAGTGGGCTGTTAAGAATGTCACTGAAATCACGTTACGTTAAACTCAACGGACGGGAAAGAGTAGAGGAGAACTGCTGCCTTTTTCTTGTTCTTTTTTTCTTTTTCCCAGTGCAAACGGAATGAAAAAATGTGGTTCATATTTTTTGCAGTTAATAGTTTAGCCTTTGCTTGTCGGTCTATGGTCTTAAAAATATCAATCATAACCTGAAAGTCAAGTGAAATGTCAGTAAAATGTGATTTGATAATCTGTCAAAATCGTAAAAACCATCGGAAATCTAATCAACACATTACTGAATAATCGTTAAACAATAGTGTAATATGTCTTTTCTGCTGAAACTCGTGCGAAATTTGACATTTCCAAAATATCCGAAAAACGTAATAACATCCGTTCATTTTGTAAATGGAGTACAAAAATGTAGCAGAAGCTTTCATTGTAACTCATACCTGAGTGTTAGAATGTTTATGGAACATGAAAATCAATATGCTTACAATATTCTGGAAGACAAAGGCTATGCTGTTAGTTTAAATTGCAACATCCAGCAACAGACTCTAAGTGAAGAACAATTTCAAGAAGCACTCAAAGTGGACTGGTCCAAGAAGTCTTATCATGAAGTTATAGATATTTTTCCCAAACTTGGTTTATATTGCTCAGAACACAACTTATGTATCTCAAATAAAATATTTGATACATACATAGACCATCTTACTGACTGTTTACAATTTGCTTCAGATAAAGAGTTGGAATTCATGTTTTATGCCTTAAATAAGTGGCCAGAAACAGTATCAATCAGAACTCGAAACCACATAGAAGTATGGGCGGCTTTGGATGATGAGTGTTTAAACAGAATAAAGAATTGGACACATAGTGAATTACTGTCATTTATTACACTTTTCTATATGATAAATGTAACAAGATATAGTGAATTTTCTATTAAAAGCATTAACAAATTAACCAGTAAAGCAAAACAACTAACACCGGGGCAAATTGTACAAACAATGTTTTTCATTGGAATATGGAGAAAGTCACCATTTGATATGCACAATTTAGAAATTGAGGTTTTAAAAAGATATTCATCATTTACTGTTGATGATTTGGCTGTTATGTGTATGGGATTCTTTAAAAGTAAAACACCTGTAAGAGATATGGACTTAATACAGAAAATGATTAACACAGTGATTGCAAACTCAAAAACCATTCATGAAGTATCCTTAGCTGCTTTATTGAAATTAATTAGATACTCAACAAAATCAACCTTTGATGACAGGATATATAGACTTCTGGAAATGTTGCAGCATGAGGTACCTCGGCTTTCAGTGATGTGTAATGTACACATAGCTCTAGTGGGAACTTCTACATTAAACTTACATGAAAAGTGTTTACATAAAATTGCTGAAACTGTTATTAAATCTATAGCCCAAACAAGGATTAAAGACCTTGAAAGATTAGTTTTAACTTTTGGAACATTTAATTTAATCCCTCAAACAAAAGAATGCTTTTTCTCCAAAGTTATGGATGAATTGCGAAAGCCTGAAAGAAAATCAGAAATTGAAACTCATGGCAGATCATTTGCATGCTGCATAGCATATTTAACTCTTTTAGGTATCTATCCTGTGGATCTAATAAAGAAAGTTTTAAGTCCAGAATTTTTAGAACAGACATATGGGAAGTATTGTTATAACTATGGGAGAGAAATTCTAACATTGAATAATGTAGCAGAAATCTTTTGCAATACTAAAGTAAATCCTCTTCAAGACAAGTATGTTCAAATTATGTCAAAAAAATATACAGATTATATACCAAATGAAAACTATACAAAACAGTATAATATTACTGAAAGAATGGTTTTAGACATCACAAAAGTATTAAAAGAAATTCGTGGAGGTAATGAGTATGTAGTAGGAGAACATATCCTACCTCATCATCAAAGAGGAGGTACACAATGAAATATTTATGATTATCATATATTAATAAATACCTGTTAATACTGACTATGACCAACTATGCCTTTTTGTTTCAGATATAGTAATTTGTAATGATCTTAGTGGATCTCCAATAGCAGTCAAAGATAAATTTATAACCAACAATTTTGGCCTATTACGAAGACCGCCTGATAATAATCTCTGGATAGCATTGGTGATTGCTGGAAGAAATGCAATTATACATAATACTGATAATGCAACTGGCTTCTTTACAAGTAAAGTTAAACAGCTTGAAGCACTTGGTTATCATGCAGCACTGGTAAGCACATTACAAGAATACACATATAAACCAATAATATTTTTCCAGACACATCAGGGCAATGTGGCACCTAAGGGTGACATCCTTAGGTGCCACATTACTGAGATTTTTGGATTTAAAGTTCTCATATTGTGTTACAATATGTATGTTTGCTTCCAAATATCTTGTCTATGCAATAATTTAGGGTGCCATATCTCAGGACATTTTTATTTTGCTACACATTAATGGCAGTATGAACCATATCATTGTCTACCAAAACTTTGAATAATTTCAATTTGGTTTAATGCCATTTATAGATGTAATTAAAATGGTTTTTAACAAAGAAAAACTACTTGAAAACTAGAAATTCTCAAACTCATCTACAATTATACTAAAATAACCCATTTTTTCAGGTGCCCTGGAGTAAATACTCGAAATTGAAAACAACAGAAGAAAAAGCAGCTTACTTAAAGATCTTAATTAATGATTCTTTAAGGAAAAACAAATAAATTAAAGTAAATGGTTAACATTATTATTTTATTTAAATACCTAACCTATTTGTGATAAAATAATATTATGTTTTGGCCTTAGACAACTTATTTGAGGCTGAGTGTGAAAACTCACTCACCATAACACTCACTCAGTAAACAGTGAGTGAGTTTTATGCCTGAGTGCAGTTCTGGCTAGTCCACCATCAGCAAAGATGTGGTTCTTTCTAGCAGACTTACGTAATTAACGAAACAATTTCAATAACTCAAAAAAGTAAAAGAAAAATAATAAATAACCTAGGTAGGCATGTCGCACTTTAATAATCGAGTGTAATGGTTTCTTATAGCACGCAGTCAGTAGCTGACGGTTAACCAGATTCGTATTATGATGTATGACAGTATGAGGTGTCGTTACCATGTCTTATTTCATTTGTTATTTTAATCATCTATTATAACAACTTATGATATACATTCAAGAGGTACCTATAATTTCATTTCATCTTAGCTTCAGTTGACAAAACAAATCTATCCGTGTCGGATCTGCCCTAGAAGTGGAAAAACCTAACCTGTCCGAGTAAGCGCCTCTGAAAATAATTATGCCAAGAAATCATTACATTCAATGAAAATTACGTAAAGTAAATGTTGTCATTTGAGCATTATATCTTTTGAAAAAAGAGCAAATAATCTTATACTAAATGAGCGGCACCCGTTTAGATTATCATAATCACCTTCAGGTACTACCAACTAACTTCCAAGTAGTGATAGTATATATTTTATTCTGTCTATGGTATGGTTTGGTGTGTTTATCTTTTTTAAGGTTGGTTCAGACAGTCTTCTAATAATAATAATAGACATTGTCATTCGATTTTAAAAACAAGTGCGAGACTAACTCGCGCACCGACGTTACAGTCAGACAGACGGACCGGTTTATAATACCTACGAGATACGGAACCCTAAAAAACTCATAATTATTTTGCATCACACATTTTTCACATTCATTCACAGTGTTAATCTTTTGTTTTGTTTCTATTATTTATAAGTGAGCGGCTAAATACTCGATTTCTGTGAAGAAATATTTAGTTTATTATGTGATATGTTTAGTTATAAGTGAATTGTAATTGTTAAGAGAATAAAATGATCTCCAACCTCAAATATTACTAAATAATTTTGAGTTTTTTATTCTTGCAACATTGTTTGAAATGTCCGCCCGATTTGCGATCAAGCAATTAATTTTAGTTTATGGTAACGCATCAGCAGCTTGCAGACATAACGAGTGGATAACTTTCGCGCCCGGCCCGGTTTTTGTCGTTAAGTAGAAGATAAAAGAAAACGTTGTTCGAAAACGCTATGACAAATTCCTCAAATCGAGTTTTGTTAATCTAAAGTGATATTAAATCTGTGTCATCATGTCTCAAACAGAGGAACCTATGGACGTTGCGGATGTTGAAGACAATTCAGTAGGTTTCATTTCACTAACCATTTTGTTTCTTGATTCAATCTGACGACGGGTGCTAAAAAGACGTCTTTTTGTAACAGAATGGATCCTCGAGCGATACTACGTCTTCGAGGGGCAAGGAAGGTGACTTCGAAAGTAAAATTGAAACTGATCGTTCGAAGAGATTTGAGTTTCTGTTGAAGCAAACAGAAATTTTCTCTCATTTCATGACTAATACTCCTAAATCTGGTGGCAGCCCACCCAAACCGAAAGCCGGCAGACCTAAAAAGATCAAGCAAGACGTTGACCCGGGTGG
The DNA here is from genome assembly GCA_002192655.3 of Mamestra configurata. Taxonomy (NCBI): domain Eukaryota; kingdom Metazoa; phylum Arthropoda; class Insecta; order Lepidoptera; family Noctuidae; genus Mamestra; species Mamestra configurata. The sequence goes on from NDFZ01004333.1 coordinate 30,290, forward strand.
AGGATCAGCTGGAGAGTAAGTAATAACAAAACTAACCTTCACCTTGCAGTGCAGTTACAAACAAACAATAAACTTGTGCTTTGAAACTAATGTTCACAAAATTAATAAAATACGTTTATTGTAACACTCATTCTATCTACTAAGGTACTATATTTAATATAATATAATAATATATAATAACTTGGGACAACTCACACACGGTCATCCAATCCCAAACTAGGCAGAGCCTGTATTATGGCAACCAGACAACTGACACAGAACAAATGATCATGCTCATCACACAAAGATTTGTCCTGGGTGGGAATCGAACCCACAACCTCTGATTTAGCAGTCAGGGTCACTAACCACTCGACCAACAGGCCAGCATGTATGTATATTGTATAAATTTTGTTAACATTAATTTCTAAAAATCTTTTCTAGCCACCGCCACCGAAAGACTGAACAAGAAGAAGATGAGGAGCTGCTTGCGGAAACTAATACGAAAGTAAAATCAATATTCCGATTTGAAGGCTCTCCACACTACATCAAAAATGGTGAAATGCGTGACTATCAAGTAAGAGGTCTTAACTGGATGATCTCTCTCTATGAAAATGGTATTAATGGCATCTTGGCTGACGAAATGGGTCTTGGAAAAACTTTACAGACTATTTCTTTGCTTGGTTACATGAAGAACTTCAAGTAAGTGTTTAAGCAACTATGTTTTATTTACTATTTAATCACCAGTCTGGTTGTTAAAATAAATTTATTTAACCAGATTTTGCCTGAGGCTTCAACTGCATGTAGTGTTTTCATGGATTTTTAACTTTTTTACTTGGAACCCTAATCCTTTTTCAGAAAATGTTACTTCTAACATCAGCTGCCAGTGAAAATCCCGCCAAAATGTTGGTCCAGCCGTTTCAGAGATCCCTTTTGTTTTTTTCTTTCATGGAACCCTAATTTAATTTATTCAAAATTTTGGTCCAGCCATTCCCCAGATTAATGACAAGGACTTATAAAAATGTTATCAAATTTATTAAAATGGTGTTTCATATAAGTACAATGATACCTATAACAGGAATGAAACTAGTGGATTTTGAAAAGAATTTGATCCTCATTAGCAACTAGCATTTCACTCACGTGGTAATATGCACTTTCCTTTACAAACTAAAACACCCTCCAATTTCTTTACCCTTTAGAAGGTTTTGGGGGTGTTAATGTTACTTTGTTATACATATATCGGTTGCATGGAGAATTCATTAACGTCCTTAGTCCTTTCCATATTCATAATCAATTGTCCCTTAAAAAAAAATACCCATTTTAAAATTACAGTAAATAACCCATTTTTTCATAATAAAACTTATTTTCGACACTAACAATTTTTACAAGAATATGTAGAACATGGAAAAAATGTATTAAAAATTTCAAACTCATTATTAGAAGTTTCTGAATAAATATATATATTTTTTATTACTTGTATCTAAACTAATATTATAAAGAGGACAGATTTGTTTGTTTGTTTGTTACGATTTAACTCAAAAACTACACAACCGATTTTAAAATGAAATGAAATTGCCTATGTTACTCAGTGAAGATGTGGTGAGTAACATAGGCTATATTTATTTCCAGAAATAATTAGGGATCCCTACTAAAACTTGCATAAGAAAAAATAGGTCATAAAATGTCTTTCATTGCATGCGCTGCGAAAACTAATGATGATACATAAAAATAATATCCTACATAATTAAAGTACTCATTATTATCTAGAAAAAAGTCTGTATGGCTATAATATGTCTTACTATTATAGTTAAGTCACAATGACCGCTTTTTGTTAAAATTATTCAATCAAAGCCCAGTTGGAAAGAAATGGTGATGATTTTGATATCAAGATATTAATACTTATCCATTTAAATTTAGTTTGATTATGTACATGTACACTTTTAATTATTAAAAATAAAATCGGACCTTTCGTTTAATAGTTACGACGGGTATAAAAATGCTTTAAATAAGAAAAATGTTGAGATTGCTCTACTACTGCACAACTTTTGGGTTAAATATTTATTGAGGTCGCATGCTCGTTTGGCATCGCATTACCAGACTGCCTTGGAGTTCGGCTCGCTACCCGAATTCCTAACGACAGGAGTTACCCGCCTGCTTCACAAATCTGGTAGCACTGTGGAACTCAAAAATTATAGACCGATCACGTGCCTACCGACGGTATAGACCGTCGGTACTAGGGTTTCCAACTTTTTGTACGAGAAAAAAAGTATATCATGGTCGAAGAACTAAAATTGACAGTATTTTAGAAAAGTAAACAGTATTACATTTTTTGTCGTTTTGAAAACATATTTTTTGGTATCCGAGCGAATTCAACTCTCGGATTCCATAAACTTGAGATGCCTCTCTTCAACTGAAACATACAAGTATTTGGGTATGTCGAAGCGTTAGGTATCAATGTTACTGACATGAAGCAATCGTTGAAGAAGCGCTTCTTTGGCCGCCTGAGGAAGGTATTTAATAGCCTTCTACCGGGCGAAAACAAGGTTCTAGTTCTTCAAGGTTCAAGGCCTTCTACGATTGGGTCATGCCGGTATTGATGTAAGTACTCTTTCGGCGTACTCAAACGGAACTTGACGCCCTGGAGGCGGGTGCTTATCCAGGGCGTCAAGTTCCGTTTGAGTCCATTTGAGTACACTGCTTACTGCATATCTAATGCATCACCCACGGTCGTCGGTAATGAGATTGTATATCCCGCGAAAGTGTGTAGGTCGAGGCTTTTTAAATGCTAAGACCCTCCACAATCGCGAAATATGCTGTCTCAGGGAATATTTCCTAGCTGTCGACGTGGGTATGCATCGAGATGTAGTGGCAGTGGACAAGGGACTCACCCCGCTCTCCTTGGCAAATGAGAACTCTCGCAAACCTGTGGTGCTTGACACTAACGATCGCAGGACTGTGTGGCAGAGTAAGGAACTTCACGGACGCTTTTTCCGGGCTTTACATGGGCCCGACGTAGATCAATTAGCGTACGTAGCCTTTCTGCCTTTCGGTGATCTCTTTGGAGAAACCGAAGGTTTCGTCTGTGCAATTATGGGCTAAGTTATCATGACGAAAAACTACCGGAGATTTATTGTGAAGGATGGCACGGTTGACATCTGTCGGGCATGTCACCGTCCGGGAGAATCAATTCGCCACATTATCTCTGGTTTTTCTCGCCTAGCTAAAGGAGAATACTTGCATAGACATCCCCAGGACTCGGAAGTGCAGTACTATAGGTATGTGCCCGACCCAGTTCTTGATAATGGCAATATCACATTGTACTGGGATCAGTCCATCATCACTGACCGGACTATTGTGGCCAATAAACCTGATATAGTGGTCGTGGACCGAATCGAGAGGCGTGTAATGATTGTATACATAACCGTTCCGCACGAAGAGAACCTCGTGAAAGCCGAGCAAGATAAACAAATCAAATATCTTGACTTGGCTCGTGTGGTTTTTTGACATGTGGTATGTGAACTCGGCAATCATTGTACCGATAGTCGTGTCAGCCAACGGCTTAATAGCCTCGACCAACACCTTAGGAGGCGCTCGTTAGGCAGCTGGATCAAGGGATTGATTGAAGCCCTGACCACCGGTAGCTTTGATCCTGTTCCCGATACCGGTGGGCTACTATTTTTATATTTTAAATGTTTTCTTTGTTTTTGTATTTTTTAAGAAATATTTAAAAATTTAAGGAATAAGTAAAAAATTAATAAACGAAGTAAAAATAAATAATTTAATTCAGGTAACAAAAACCCATGCGTGGTTTCACGTAGCCTTCCGCGGAATCGCCGATACATGACATCCTACGGCCAAAACTCTTTTTTGAGGAACGTCTCAATATGATCATCAGATATATATCGGGCTCGAGACTCCTTTCAGTGTTTTTCTCGAAATATCTCATAATTTCGGTTAGGCCATCCACACACTCACTTTAAAAATTCACCCTGTATACATTCATATGCAAACAGACACTTTGATGTTATTTATTTGCATAGACAAGCTTTTGCACTGTCAGATTTGCCTGGTAAGACTCTTATTGTTTATTCATTCATTTATGCATTCTTATTCATTCCTTTATTTTGCAGGAATGTTCCTGGGCCACATATTGTTATTGTCCCAAAATCAACACTTACAAATTGGATGAATGAGTTCAAGAAATGGTGCCCATCACTGAAAGCTGTGTGTCTTATTGGTGACCAAGAAACAAGGGTAAGTCAAGTAAATCTGATCAAATAGGGGAACATAAAATATTATGTCTCTATTTTGATACACCACAAATAAAATATTTTGACTTTTAATTTTTTTTTTATATTTTTTATTAGAGCACATTCATTCGAGAAGTCCTCATGCCAGGTAACTGGGATGTCTGCATCACTTCTTATGAGATGATAATTCGAGAAAGATCAGTTTTCAAAAAGTTCACCTGGAGATACATGGTGATTGACGAGGCTCATCGAATCAAGAATGAAAAGTCAAAGCTTTCTGAACTGCTTAGAGAGTTCAAGAGTATGAACAGGCTGTTGCTGACTGGTACTCCACTGCAGAACAATCTCCATGAGCTGTGGGCGCTACTCAACTTCCTCTTACCAGATGTATTTAATAGTTCTGATGTAAGTGACACTATTTAATTAAAGCTAAAGCGTAAATACATTTATGATGCTTTTGTAAAAAATGTTTAGTAAAATTTAAACTTTCAGGACTTTGATTCCTGGTTCAACACTAATGCGGCTCTTGGTGACAATCAACTAGTGTCTCGGTTGCATGCTGTTTTGAGGCCATTTTTACTTCGTCGTCTTAAATCTGAAGTAGAAAGAAAACTTAAACCGAAAAAGGAGGTGAAAGTGTATGTGGGTTTGAGTAAAATGCAAAGAGAATGGTATACTAAGGTTCTAATGAAAGACATTGATGTAGGTAAGTAAAAACATGTTCATATTTTAATTAACTATGGAAATTATAATTTCTTGTGATGTTGATGTTGTCAAACTAAAACAATAAAATTATTCTGATTGTAGTGAATGGTGCTGGAAAGGTTGAAAAAATGCGACTGCAAAACATTCTCATGCAGCTTCGTAAATGCTGCAACCATCCTTACCTGTTTGACGGAGCGGAACCTGGCCCGCCTTACACCACGGACTTGCATCTCGTGTACAATTGCGGCAAACTCGCCATCCTTGACAAATTGCTGCCCAAGCTACGAGAACAGGACTCAAGGGTGCTGATATTCTCACAAATGACCAGGATGCTGGACATCTTAGAGGATTACTGTCTTTGGCGACAATATAAGGTTTGTATCGGCCCACTTCATGACAGACAAGAGAAAGGGAGAGAACTTGTGATTATTTTAAATAAATATGTTTTCAGTATTGCCGATTAGATGGTCAAACACCACACGAAGATAGGAATAGACAAATAGAAGAGTACAACGCCGAGGGGAGTGAGAAATTCGTGTTTATGTTGTCGACGCGCGCTGGTGGTCTCGGCATCAACTTGACTTCGGCAGACGTCGTCATCATCTATGATTCCGACTGGAATCCACAAATGGATTTGCAGGCTATGGACAGGGCACATCGTATTGGACAAAAAAAACAAGTCAGTAGCGTCATATTCCTTTCCTTTTGAGCACTTCAATTATAAAGCAGAACATATTACAAATTAGAAGATTACATTCAGGATAAGAATGCTTGGAAACATGCTGGTCCTGCTCCATAGGACAATCAAGGGTGTAGACAAAATCAAACTGGTTGATTTATGAATTAACTTTATAGATAGGTATACTGTTTCTTTTTTGTGTTTTTATTTTCTGTTTAATTAATGGTTATTAAGATTATCTGTAAATATGTGAGTACCATTTACCTAAATTTTTTTAGAAAATGAATAAGTTTACCTCTGCTGGTAATACTTTTTTCTTATAAGTAGCATACTCTGGGTGTATCATCCTCACATAATATTAAATTAATTTTTGTATACCAAATTTTGTAAATCATTATTTGAAAAGAGTAACTATGGAGTTTCTTGTCCGTTCTTCTCCATAAGAATTTACCTTTCCGAATGGACAGTAGAGTCACTTTATTAATGTAATATTATTATTTTACGGAACTGTAAATGCTGACGTTCAAAAGTGCCGTTTAATGGCCTAATTGAAATAAACGTTTTGACTTTGACTTGGCATTCTGGTTTTAATAAATATATTGTGACTGATTCCAACTTATCGTTTTAAGGTCCGAGTTTTCCGACTCATCACAGAAAATACTGTGGAAGAAAAAATTGTAGAACGCGCCGAAGTGAAGCTAAGGTTAGACAAACTTGTAATACAGTCAGGCCGCCTGGTCGACATCAAGAGTCAGCTCAACAAAGACGAAATGCTCAATATGATCAGACATGGCGCCAACCATGTGTTCTCATCTAAAGATTCGGAAATCACTGAAGAAGATATTGATGTCATATTAGCTAAGGGAGAACACAAGGTAAGAACTGAAGGTTCACTTACGGCAATCCATTTATTAGAAACACTGAAACATGAATTGAGTTTACAATCTGTTATATTAGTTTAAATTAGTTATTTTGAAATCTTACGGAGCTTGCCAGTTTCCGGTGACAAATATACCATTTACATATTTGTTTTTATAGACTGAAGAATTGAAGCAGAAGCTAGAGAGTCTAGGAGAATCATCTCTACGAGCTTTCTCGATGGACACTCCCGGCGCCACGACAGATTCTGTCTACCAGTTTGAAGGTTTTTTTCTAAAAAGTAGTTAGTGTAAAATCTTAATTGATTTAATTGAACTACTAATTGTTTTTGTTTCGTTCAGGGGAGGATTACAGAGAGAAGCAGAAAATTTTACCCATTGGTAATTGGATAGAACCGCCTAAACGCGAGCGTAAAGCTAACTATGCGGTGGATGCTTACTTCCGGGAGGCACTCCGTGTTTCCGAACCGAAGGCGCCAAAGGTACAGGTAAATAAGTGTAAAGAGCTAAATGCGGAGGTCAGCGCAGCAGTCTACTTTGGTGTTGGTTCTATGGCAATATAAGTTATCATTTAATTCATCTACTTGTATATTATGTAAATTGATTAGCTCTTTATACTGGCATTAATGTAGGACATTCTTATATTTCTGCTGTAAGTTTTTTTTGCCTTTTTTCTGTCATTTCGAGCTAGACTATCACTTTTAATTTACTTACTATTCATGTATATATATTTTTCACATACATATAATATTTATAATGCTTGTAGATATTTTGAGATCATGTCATGTTGATTGTATGATAATTTAATTTTCTCATGACTAGGCCCCACGTCCTCCAAAGCAGCCGATTGTTCAAGACTTCCAGTTCTTCCCGCCTCGACTTTTCGAACTTTTGGATCAAGAAATATATCACTACCGCAAAACATTAGGGTAAGGTTTAAGCATAGAATGCACAAAATGTAGCTGATAACTAGGATATTCATAATGTTAATCATATCTTTTTAGGTACAAAGTACCCCGTAATCCTGAATTGGGTCCTGACGCTGCTAAGATTCAAAGAGAAGAACAACGTAAGATAGATGACGCTGAAGCACTCACAGAGGAAGAGATACAAGAGAAAGAACAGTTGCTCACTCAAGGTATGAATACTTAACTTGTTTTAGAAATTTAGTACAGCAAACATGATTGAGAATAGCATTGATTAACATACGCTCTTAATCCACAGGGTTTACTAACTGGACAAAGCGAGACTTTAACCAATTCATCAAAGCCAACGAAAAATATGGCAGAGATGATATTGAAAATATTGCAAAAGATGTTGAAGGCAAAACACCAGAGGAAGTCAGTAAAATGAATGATATACTTTCTTTTTTGCAAATAAAAAAATAAAATTGTAATAATGCATGATCTATTTTTAAGGTTATGGAATATTCAGCAGTTTTTTGGGAGCGTTGTCATGAACTTCAAGACATAGACAGAATAATGGGACAAATTGAAAGGGGAGAAGCCAAGATACAGAGGCGCGCGTCAATCAAGAAAGCGCTCGATGCTAAGATGGCGCGATACAGAGCTCCGTTCCATCAACTGAGAATCTCTTATGGAACAAATAAAGGAAAAAATTATGTCGAGGAAGAGGACAGGTGACCTTTTAATTCAAATCAAATACTAGTTGTGTATGTAAGTTCTTTAAAACAACTATGTTTGTGTTCTAGATTCCTGGTGTGCATGTTGCATAAGCTGGGCTTTGATAAAGAAAACGTATACGAGGAACTTCGAGCATCTGTGCACGCCGCGCCGCAATTCAGATTTGATTGGTTCCTCAAATCGAGAACTGCCGTTGAATTACAACGCAGGTCTGTAGTTACTAAATAAGAAAAAACTAATGCGAAGTAAAGCAACAAGCAAAGGAAATTAAAATAATTTAATTTCAGATGTAACACACTCATCACTTTAATTGAGAGAGAAAATCAAGAACTCGAAGAGAAGGAACGAGCTGAAAAGAAGAAAAAGAGTGGTGCCGCCAATCAAAACACACCTGGCGGAAACGCAACCGGCAAAGGCGCTAATACAAGCAAACGCAAAGCCGATAACACACCAGACACCGCTCAGAAGCAGAAAAAGAAGAAGAAATAAACCTGAAATGGTTAAACACACGATTTGATGATCATAATTTCTTAAGTAACGATTATTAACATTGCAATGGTAAATAAACCTATTGGTCGTAATTAGCTAATTTGTTTTGTTTTTTTTTTCAAGAAGTATTTATTAGTTAAAACATTCCGAAGATGGAGCGAATACCCGTCAGTATTTAACAAGTACGTCAAACTCGGCAATGAAAAAAAAAACAATAGGCTTGTTTATACATGTCATCTGTGAACCTTTTTTTCCAATATGTCTGTTCAAGTGAAATCAATAAAAAAAACTTAAATGAATCTTCTCGTCAACATTTCTTTATTTATTTAACACTTTAAGCACACAAATGCACAGAGGTGAACCTACCAGTCAACATTTCGGTGACGTAGAGAATAGTGGTACTAGGTGCAATATGGACGTCCATACAAAATGCTGCGGGATAAACTCCGCACCTGGCCGCATCTCACCTGCTTCGCCTCTGGCCGCGGTGCAAATACAATCTAGTGTTTCACCGCGACCCAACAACGTCGGTGAAGATGATGATGATGGGGCTATATCCGTGAGTACCCAATGCATCTGCAATGAGCGCTTTGGAGGATGCTTTCCGAGAGTATCGCTCCACACCGCCTGAGCTTAGGCCCCGTCTACCTCGTTTGCCCATGCATAATAAAAATAAGGCGCTGGTGTGCTCTAGATTCGCAGCTAGCAAATTGTTTTGATAGCAGCGAAGACCTCGCCGATACCCACTCGATCTTATACTGTGCGGCTGCAGCGGCATGTCGTGTAGCTCATGTCAAATTTCCCAACAGTAACAGAGCTACACGACCAACTGTACCAGCTTGGCAGTGTAGGATCGAGCGTCGTATCGGTGAGGCTAGATCACTCATCGGCAAACATCTGCTTCAGGGAGGGCAACACCCGCCGTAGAGTGATGCGCTTTGTGAGGCGGGCGTTCTCGGGGACTGATACTAGTCCTCGGGATTATCTGACCCGCGTCACAGAGAGTATCGACTTCCTGAAGCAGAAAATCTATGCATGGGCAAACCGTATACGTCGGAACAAGCGGCGAGTGGAGCGATACACTTAGAATCGCACATTCCAAAGCAATGAGAGGTGGGTTTATAAGGCTTGGGAGCGACCGGACCAAGGTGACTGATACGCGCCTACCGGATGATGACGTCATGTGTTCATTCTGGCGCAACATCAGCGGTGTCTGTCAGTCACACCGAGGGTGACTGAACTCGGGAGGTTGAGCTCGCATGCGATCCGATACCAGAAATGGGGGCAATTACCATCAGCCCCCAAGATGTAGCTCGTGCAGTCCGTCCGTTGCCTAACTGGAAATCTCTAGGGCCGGACGGGCTGCACAATTTATGGATCAAATGGTTCATAAGATCGCACGCTCGCTTGGCATCTCAATTCCAGTCTGCCTAAGAGTCAGGGTCGTTGCCCCAGTTCCTAACGACAGGAATAACCGACCTGCTCCATAAATCAGGTAGTACCGCGGAGCCTAAAAATTATAGACCGATTACGTGTTTGCCGACGGTCTATAAAGTTCTTACATCCATTTTGAGAGCAAAGATTAACCAACACATTGAAACTAATTCGATAATGTCTGCCTCTCAGAATGGATGTAGGAACCGGTCCCGCGGTACTAAGGAGCTGCTCCTCATCGATGTTGCCATTAGCCAACAGGTTCGTCGTTCCCGAAGGGATCTGTCGACATGCTGGATAGACTACAAGAAGGCCTATGACTCGGTGCCACATACATGGCTCATGAGGGTGCTGGAGCTGTATAAAGTTGTTGCAGTCCTACGCACCTTCCTGATGTCGTTTATGGGGCAGTGGAGGACGGTCCTTCGCTATCCAGGATGTCGACAGATCCAGGCGAACAGCGACCCGATAAGGATCGAGCGTGGTATATTTCAGGGCGACAGCCTGAGTCCACTGTGGTTTTGTCTGGCCCTCAAGCCTCTCAGTACACTGCTGGAAGGTTCGGGCCAAGGCTATCGGTTGAGAAGAGGTGGTCAGGCCATATCTCACCTCCTTTACAAGGATGACTTGAAACTCTTTGCCCCCAACAACTTGCAACTGATGAAGCGCCATCAGTATGGAATTTGGGGTGGACAAATGTGCGGTCATGCATGAGAAGCGAGGGGAAATTATGGAATCCGTGGGAACCCAACTCTCGGATTTAATACACCTTAGATCCCTCAGCTCAACCGAAACTTACAAGTATTTGGGTATGTCGGAAGCGTTGGGCATCAATGCTAATGACGTGAAACAATCGTTGAAGGAGCGCTTCTTTGGCCGCCTGAACAAAGTACTAAATAGTCTTATCAGGTGGAAACAAGGTGCGCGCCTTTAACGGTTGGGTCATGCCGGTATTGATGTACTCTTTCGGCATTCTCAAATGGACTCAGACGGAACTTGACGCCCTGGATAGGAGGGTACGCTCACTGCTTACCGCAAATCGAATGCATCACCCACGGTTATCGGTGATGAGGCTGTATATCCCGCGGAAGTGCGGGGTTCGTGGCTTCTTAAATCGATACCAGAAGTATCAATTGACGTTAGAGACATTTACCCAAATTGCCCCTACGACAATTTAACGTAAGGTTCATTTACGCAAAAAGCCAAATTGTCCCTTACGTTAATTCATATTTCTGGTATCGAAATGCTAAGACCCTGCACAACCACGAGATATGCAGCCTTAGGGAGTTTTTCCTAGAGGCCGACGTGGGTATGCATCGGGATGTGGTAGCAGTGGACAAAGGCTTACCGCGCTCTCCTTGGCTAACGAAAACTAGCGCAAACCTGTGGTATTAGATGAGTCCGTTGCCTGGCTGCGTTTTGGTGACCTCTTCGGGAAAACCGAAGGTTTTGTCTATGCAATTATGGACGAAGTTATGATGACGAACAACTACCAGAAATACATTGTGAAGGACGGTACAGTTGACATATATCGGGCATGTCACCGGCCCGGGAAATCCATCCACCACATTATTTCCGGTTGTTCTAGTCTGGCTAACGGAAAATATTTGCACAGGCACAACCTTGTAGCCAGGATTATCCACCAGCAACTTGCTCTTAAATACAATCTTGTGGAATCGGAAGTACCGTACTATAGGTATGTGCCCGACCCAGTTCTCGAAAATAGTAATTGCACGTTGTATTGGGATCGGTCTATCATCACTGACAGGACTATTGTTGCCAATAAGGCTGACATAGTGGTGATAGATCGACTAGAGCGTCGCGCAATGATTGTTGATATAGCAGTTCCTCATGGCGAGAACCTCGTGAAGATTGAGAAAGATAAACAAACGAAGTATCTTGACTTGGCTCGCGAGGTTGTCGACATGTGGGATGTGAACACAGCAGTCATTGTGCCGATAGTCGTGACGGCCAGTGGCATAATTGCCAAGAGCCTCGACCAACATCTAAAGAGGCTCTCGTTGGGCAGCTGGATCAAGGGCTTGATCCAGAAAGCAGTACTCCTGGACACGGTGTGCATAGTTAGGAGGTTCCTCTCTCAGGGGCCCTGACCACCGGTAGCTTGGACCCTGTTCCCGATACCGGTGGGCTGCTATTTTTTATATTTTTATATCTTACAAAGATTTTAATAAAAGATATTTTAATATTTAAAAATGTAATTTATTTGTATATAATATGAATAAAGGATATAATATAATTATTTCAATACACTTCCCGTTCGCATGGGTGGCGTCGGCGTCCGCAAAATTTCGAGTATTAGTCTACCGGCCTTCCTCTCTTCGGTCCACAGTACTGAAACATTAACCAGGAAAATTTTATCATCCTCACTGGTTGATTTTGAGGTACATCGTGTTTGACCGATGCGTTGAGCGCTTGGAAAATGGCTTGTCCCAACACGGATTTACCCGGCAACCTGTCCTCCCAGAGACGATGGGATGTGCCGCTCTGCAGTATTTCACGGAATAACTTGTTTCATACGTCATTGAATATTGCTGAGCTTGCACGTCTGCTGGCTGTGGGAGAATGGGAGTCGGGTTTGTGGCTACAAGCACTTCCGTCTTTCACCATAGGCACTATGATGGATGACGCATCATTTCGGCTCGCTGTCTGTTTGCGCTTAGGCGCACATTGTGTTGCTCCGCATCGGTGTCACTGCGGAGTAGCTGTCGACAGCCTCGGGGACCATGGTCTTTCCTGCTTGGTACGGGACGATGGGAAAAGATCAGATGGTATGACGTTGGTGCCGTGGAAGGTGGGTAGGCCTCTGGTGTGGGACGCAACGTCGACACTCTTGCGCCATCGCATGTTCCAAGTACGGCAGGCTGTGTCGGCGCTGCCGCTGCGGCTGCCGAGGCCCTCAAGCAGCGCAAATATTGTAACCTTATTGGGAATTACAGTTTTGAGCCGTTTGGGGTCGAAACGCTTGGATCATGGGGTCCGAGTGCGCGTCTTCTTTTCAAGGACATATCTCGCCGACTGATCGACACTTTGCGTGACCAGAGGGCTGGCTCGTTCTTTGCTCAAAGAATTAGCATTGCCATTCAACGTGGCAATACTTTGACGCCTGAGTGTACTTTAGGTTTAGTACCTAGATGTAGGTAAATAGTTTTAAGATAGTACCTATATAGTTATATTATGTTTGTCTGATTGTAATTAATTATTTCAAGCTACATCTTCACCGAGTAACATAGGCTATATTTAATTCCAGCAACAATTAGGGATCCCTACTAAAACTTGAATTATGTAACCCAAGGTGTAATAAAGATTCTCATAAAATGTCTTTCATCGCAGGCACTGCGAAAACTATTGATGATACATAAAAATAATGTACTACATAATTAAAGTAGGTACTCATGTCTAACTATTATAGTTAAATCACAATGACCGCTTTTTGTTAAAATTATTCAATCAAAGCCCAGTTGGGAAGAAAAAGTGATGATTTTGATATCAAGATATTAATCCTTATCCATTTAAATGGTTTCAAACTCAAAGCATTTATTTCAATTACATAAAACCATTACAGGCACTTGAATAGTCAAGGTCGGTCTGTCCAAAGAGATGAAGCCAATTACACGTTCTTCTTTCTGGAGAATCAAAAAAAGATTTTTATGGAGAAGAACGTGCAAGAAACTATGGACACTCTTTATAATATTAAATAATTATGTTGATTATTTAATGTAAATTACACTTTAAATTATTCAAATCGGACCTTTCGTTTCAAAGTTACAGCGGGTATGAAAATGCTCAAGTAAGAAAAATCCGATGAAGTTGAAGCGTCAATGATTTGGATTAAAAAAAATAAGAATAACAAATATTTGATTTTTTTGATAATTAACCCTTAAGGGGTGGTGAAGTTTTTAGGGGAGGACATTGCTTTCTTCAATTTACGTGGGAATTGGTATGAACTAAATAAAAGTGGGATAATTGCAAAATCAACCCCTGACGAGGAGAACGGGGATAGTTGTGCTGATCCAGAGACCACAGAATCAGCAGCAGAAATGGCTAGGTAGTACCTACTAAATCCGCGCGAACGAAGTCGCGGGCAAAGTGCTAGTTACGTAATAAATCGATATACGAATTTTTGAACCATAATAATAAGAATCTCTGTCGATTTGGCCATTTTTCGTAACTTCGCAATATCTCCTAAACAATAAAATTCTGTACTGTAGGTACTGAGGCAAAATCACCGGCACCGGGTTGAAAACGGGCAGTGTGTGACGGTGACGATATTACGGAGCTAGTACGTAAGCCACGCCTCTTTCTTACCGGCCAGAACGTTCTGATCGGCGACGACGGCCAGTTGCTTTCTTACCGGTGCGCGTTCGTAGGTGTGTGACGACTGGTACATTTTGTATTGCATACTTGCCTTCCGGTTTCATTCTATTCTGATGTCTAGGTAGAAAAGAAAAGGTAGGTGTGTGTGACGGCTAAACGGCGAAAGGTTTTAAATTAAAAAGTAAGACTTATAGAAGAAAAACATTTATTTAAGAAGATCTTTAAGGATCACTATTTTTCATTTAGACTAGGTATGGCTACATCATTGGTGCCTGCTACTGAACCAGGTAAAACCATAAACCTACTTATATGATAATACACCAAGAAGTTAAAATTATAATACTTATAGGTACCTAAATATGTTTTGCAAACATGATGGTTACTAGTTTACCACAAAGGTCAAATGTTTAGTTTATATATTGACTGAGGGTTAGATTGACAGGCAGAACTTTACAATGTTAGGTGCTTCAAACAAATATTAAACTTGTTCAAATGTCTTAAATGGCCATATCTGTAAAAGCGCATGTGCGCAGTGTTTCATACAAATATCAACATTGATCATTCACAAATAATGTGTATATTCGCACGAGGCTGAGCTAAGTCGAAGTGCAGTCTAAATCTTGCCCAACTCCCACATTATATTCGAAATGCAGTACCTACCATCTAACCACATACAAAACTATCATCTGCTTTACACAGCTCTTTCGAAGCTATTATATTATTCACTACTATTACACATACCTACTTATATTCTCTACTAAAGTATTTGAAATGCCTTTACATGTAGTTATAATTGAAAGCTACTAAGTAAAAATGGAACATGTCAAAAAATTACATAAATATTGATATTACGAAAAAATTCAAATTTAAGTATAACAAACCTGAGTAATTTTTACTCTCATAATAATTATCATTACGACTCAAGTCTTCATACATTTTTCCTATGCTATCTGATTAAATCACTGATTAATAAGCTTTTCAAGTTGTAGATTAACATTAGGGCATAGATCATTTTACCAATTTGACTAAAATTATCTTGGTCTAAGAGCGGCGGCCTGACGGTTTTGTGGAATACACAATCGCTTTATAAATTAAGTCAGAAAACAATTCCACTATAGTATGCGCCAGATAAATGTGGAATAAAGTATATTGACCTTTCCCTAATAACTGTTCATAGGTACCTGAACAATTAAATATGAATCGTTTTTCATTATTAGACAATGTTAAGGATCACGAGAGATGATGATTCGGGACAGCTTTGTGTCATTAATTCCGTTTTTCAAATTAAAAATGTCAATAATTGTAGGTGGGTCAATGACCGTTATTCCACGATTATCTGGCGCCTACTATAGAATAAAATGTGAGGCCACCTTATTTCAGATATCATCGTGCTGACAAATCGGATTCTGGTCGAGATCTGTCCTACCGCTTTACATTGAACTTGGGCAGAAAGGAATTCACATAATGAACCTACCTGTGGGATATTTACCGCCTTACCTCGCTACAAGAGGCCGTCTGTACAGACGCCAGCACATCAAGCTTCAACAATCTGTCAAATTACTTCAATAGATTGATTGATTGGGATAATTTGACAGTTTCGGGTAGCTTGATGTGCTGGCGTCTGTACCTAATGGACACACACTAAACAGATGTACCTATAAGAATCACTTATAGGCAGATATGGCCCAAAGGCAAGTCCGTCTACGGAATTTCAAGCTTAATTCATAGCAGATGTAACTGTCAGTCAAAGTATTCTCTTCAATTTAGGAAATTTGATTTTCCCTGTTATAAGCCTTACCAGTGCAGTTACCTACTATCACACAGTTAGGGTTACCAACCGCCCGGATTTGTCCAGACATGTCCCGTTTCTTGGCACCCCCATTCGTACTTTTCGGCTTACGAGAGATTTCTTTTAGGAAATTAAAGTTAAATGAATACCTTCTGAAAATAAAAGATGTCAATGTTTCGTCGGGATTTCGGAATGGTAACCCTACACAAAGTTATCACAGTCTTTAATATTCTCTATCCGTTGCACACAATCAGGTACTGTTAACAAACAATAAACTAAAAAAAATGAAACAATAGGATGGCAATGTAGGGTTGCTTCCTTCTTAGGGTGAATTTCCATTCTCCATACCGTCCTGGAAACTGTTTGCGTTACTGTTAAATGGTGCTCCAAGCCCATACAAGTGACCACTGGTGCTTTCAATATTGCCATCAAAGAATATCTGTGACAAAAACAACTTGATTAGTTTTTCACGAAGAAGAATGATCAGGCATAACATACGACATGTGTGAATTAGGAACATACTTCTTTGATTTTGAAAAATGCCATTCCTGTCAGATGTGAATCAGAGCCAGCTTGGTGCTGGGGTCCTACTCGACGAAGTTCCAACTGGTCAGCTACTTCTTGCAGACCACCTTTTAAGTTCTTGCATAACTTCATTAAGTACTGTAAAGAAGATTAATTCGTGAATAAATAACGAATGATGACAGTAATCACAATGTATTCCAGAATATACTAACTTTCACATCATAAACAGTAGGGAAATACAATCTCAGACTTTCAAAGAAGTCATTCTCTTCCAGGGGCAGATTCTGATCAGTTAAGATTTTAAGCAAATATCCAAAATCATAACCAGAATGAAAACTCAACCAGTTGATATTGTCCATCAGCACAATACCTGTAATGAGAAATTGTTTTTTTTTTTTATATAGTTACAGGAAAAGTAGATAACAGTATTTTACATCAAGCACAGAAATTTGAAAGGACCTGAAGACATCAGGAGTTCAGCAAATTCTAAAGGTTCAATGCCATGCTCTTCATGTTCTCTGAATTGAAGACCAGAATTTTGAAGCAGATCAATTGAGTCTTGCGCATACATATCCTCCCTGAAAATAAAATCAAATTTGATTTACACTTTTCATAGAAGTACCTAGAGACAATAGATTTAATAGCCATTATTTATGATTACTTCATAAAGTGAAACAATCTTAGTAATTGATGTGATTCAATCTACCTAGCCCTCTCCCAACAATTTTGAGGCCAGCTTCCAGTCTAACCAGATGCAGTTGATTACAGTATTTTACAGAGAGCAACTGTCTATCTGACCTCCACACTCCAGTAACTGGCTCACACAATATCCCTTGGCAAGACTGGTTCATCTCTTGGCTTCTAACAACCTGACATGACTGTCGAAGATCTACAAATGAAAGCCAGCACCAACCACTTAACTTGTTTTCTGGGGCATGGAGAAAACTACCGAGTTTCCTCCGTGGCTCGGAAAGCAAGTTGTTAAGATGATCACCCATCTCCTGGTGATGGTAATCCTAAAGATTGACATGTGCAGCTGATATGATTTAGTCACAAGCAACTAATTGATGTGATTGTAATGGAAATGTGAATATCTCACGACACATTAAAACAATATTATTGTTTCACTTACTGCAAGTTGAACTTAAAATTAAATTGCCAAGTAGTGCATCCTGGTGGGGTTTTACCATTCTCATCCATAAACGTTAGCCCGAGTTGTATGATTCTTAAGAGGTCCACATTGCATCTGGAAACATGATGGATTTATGAAATGATCAGCAACAATTATACAACAAGGCTTAAAATAAACATTTATTAAACTGTTCCCCTAAATAACACTTCCTTGTGTTTGCTGGAAAGAAGTAGTAGTGAAACAACTTCCACAGAAAGACATCCGTCGGTTAATTTAGTCTGTAGTCGGGAAAGCAATAACATTACATTATTTACATGTTAGGTAGGACCATCATAGTTTCTTATATTATACTTTTATACTACTTTTTATATTACTTTATATTACTATTATACTTTCATGCTATCTCTCCACTACCCTGGGTTGACTCGTAGAGAATGCCTAAGGCATCTGAAGGAACCAACCTCAACATTAAATCAAGGATTATTTTTACTTTTATCTTTGTGTTGCATGAAGTTCTAATAAATCTATACTAATAAAATAAAGCTGAAGAGTTTGTTTGTCTGAACGTGTTAATCTCTGGAACTACCAGTCGGATTTGGAAAATTCTTTTCATATATGAGGAATGCTAGAGGCTATACGAGAACGGGAAAATATGGGAAATGAGTGTACGAAGTCGCGGGCAAAAGCTAGTTAACAAATAAAATCAGAGCTAGCAAAACAACATAATGCAAAGATCAGTCATAAGCCCCTCGCTATATTTATGGTAAAAGATAAACAGACACTCTCGCAAGCAATGACTTTTAGTGGAACATAAGGAACTTGCAGCCAGTTGCTCAGGCAAAAATAAAATCAATCAGTTGTTGAGGTTGCTAGTTAACCACACATATTGACAAGCAAAACAACTCATTATAAAAAATTGTTACAAATAGATTATGTCAACATATTAAGTAAATCCAATGGTGTATCCAATGTGTATATGCTGAGTTATATAAAAAAACTATGTACCTATAACATTTACTCATATTATTTTTCAAGACGCTAATTATAGAGAAAAAACAATATAATGTGTACAGGTGTTCCAGAAATGTGTGGTCATATTTATGGGTGATGTTGGATAGCTGAAATACATAAGGAAAAAATAGCAAAACAACTTACTTTCATTCAATCACATAGTTACCAACCGCATCAGATGCTTAAAGTGATTTGTTTGGAACTTTTTAGTTGTACTGTGGTTGAATTTGTTTAAAAAGGGCACCTTTTTGGTCAATTTTTTCCTTAATGTATATAAAATCAGCTACCCAAAATATGACCATGCACTTAGGAACACTGTATAGTCTTGCATTTAAAACAGCAAGCATTCTTATGTCAAAATAGTTGATGGAATTGCCTTCAAACAAAAAAGGACTACTACTCAGTATACCAAATAAAATCATGAAACTTCAGTTCTTTAGTTTTAGTTTATGACTACTCTTTTCAGTTGATATTACCTTAGAAGCTGGTATTGGTAGTCAGCAGTAGACCTAAATTCACCAATTGGTCTCGCGACGACTCCTGGGAATTCGGTATCCATGGCCACCCAGTGATACTTCTGCACAACCTAGTGATAAATGATTTGATCAGTACAAAACAGAGTGGTGTCTAGTTCGTAAATGTACAAAAGATAATATGTCAACGAAGAATTCAATAATACCATTTTTTTTTATGTATACCTTTCTAATAACATGAAATTCTTCATGAAGATTGTGGTTCCAAACATTTTTGATGGTGCAATCTTCTTTTGCACCACCTAAGATGGATCCAAAACTGGCGGCAGGCATTTGTGATTTTATGTTTGAATTATTCTAAAAAAGAGAAATTTAATAATAAATTAGGTACACAAAAGAATGAAGTAGTAAAATAAATCACTTATTTCGCTGTTTGTTTATAAAAATGTATGTCCGNGAAACGGAGGATGATTGTAACGCGGCACAGCAACACGGAGGGGCAGAGGCTCAACTCAACGTGGGTAACAGATGCACTTTCGAAACAATCAGAAAGTAATTGCAAAAGCCAAATCTGAACGAGAAACGGAAAACCGGCACTCGTACGCAGACAGCCATTTGCAATTAAAGTATTACCATTGCAACTATAATAAATTCCCATTATGTCAACTCTGAAAAAACCATTACAGGACCGATAAACAGATCCATAAATACTCGGCTTTTATTTATTTAATTTTTTTCTAAATGTATTATTTAACATTTTCAGAGAATTATCTTATTTAAGTGAATGTGTTTCACATTGTTTCCCGGCCTCATTAATATATATTTTTATATTGCAACACAATATTTTTTGTTCGCCTAGCTGGAAAAGAGATGGCGCTGAAGTCAAAAAATAAACCCAACATTTCCTATGTTCCTAGTTGCCATAGCATGGCTCACGTACAGCTAAAGCTCTGAAGTCTGAACCAGAGACATAAAGATTGTACCCAATGGTAAATGGTAACACCGCGAGAGCGCGGCGCCACGATATAGTGAGTACCTACGTGACACGTACCTACGTACATGCTCGATCTCGAGCAAGTACGAACGTGTGTAACATGCAAGTCTCAAGACAAATGCTCGATCGAAGCCAACCAAAATGTTTGATTCGAACAAGGGGGGCTACTCTCTAAACCCGAAGTGCGTACTTTTGGGCTTAGTTGCGGGCGTATTCTACTCCGTATCTAAACTACGGACTTCGGGCTTAGAGAGTAGCCCCCCTGATTCAAACGTCCATAATTTTTGCTCGATGTTCGAAGCAAACATGTTTGTATGGACATGTAGCCGTGACGTCGAGCATGTTAGTGTAATTGAACACTGAAAACTGTTGAACCTAATATTGACAAGAACGGAGTTATTAAAAAGATAAAATATCTAAGAGAATCTTGGAAAAGAGAGAGAAAAAAAGTGATGATTCCAAAATTAGCGGAAAAGGAAATAGCTGCTGTTCATGCAAATTATGAGTTTATCATGGTGGATGCTGGGGCAAACGGACGTATGCCGATGTACGATATTGGAGTAATAAACAACACAAAATTTTACAAATTAGGTAATAAAAGATTGTCAACTGATAATTCCTCTCCCCGAAAAAACTGGAATAAGTGAAGTTTATAGGCTTTAACACTTTCCATCAGCTGATCATCAGCCGTTTGAGTGTATCTTTCAGACCCAATTTCTGAGCTAGTTCCTGCAATCTGGGTCTGGGCAGGGCCTTAGTTGTGAGGTCTGCTAACTGGGCAGCAGAGGGTCTTCTCAAACACGATGTCGTTTTGAAGGACAAGCTCCCTCACGAAGAAGTGCCTCACACGAATGTGTTTGGTGCGACGGTGAAACTCTGGATTATGTGCCAATTTCGCCGCGGCTTTGTTGTCCACGAACAAAACTGGAATTTCCTTTTGGCCATTCAAGTCTTTGAACAGTCTCTTTAGCCAAATTAGTTCACTTGCTGCCACAAGCTCTGCTTCTGCTAGTGCTAATGGCAACCTGAAGCTTGTCGTTGGCTCATCCAGGAGATTGCTCTTCTTGAAAATAAACTCAATACTCCAATCGTAGAGCAACCAGTTTTCAAGCATTCAGCATGATCAGCGATACACCAATCGCTAGAAGTTGGCTTTTCTAAGCTCCACGAAGGCAATCCTACAGCATAACCCAGATCAGGGCGAGTGCCCATCATCAAGTAAGCGAGCGAGCTTTAGGGAAATGACTGTGACAAAGAGTCAGTCATTTTCAGCTTTCCCTTTTTCAATAATTCCTTCTTTCTGTAAAGGGATTGATACTGGATTACAGTCTTTCATATTGAATCTCTCCAAGACCTTATTAGCATAATAAGCTTCCTGCTTTATGAAAATTGAGTCGTCCTTCATTTGTTCTATCTCTAACCCAAGATAGAATGAAGCTGGTTTGCTAGTTATCATCAAAATATTTTTCAGATCATTTAGCAAGGTTTTCATTACTCGCTGCGACTAAACCATCATCAACGTAGAGTGCTATTAAGATTTTCTTATCTACTAGGAATTTGGTATATAGGCATGGATCAGCGTCGCTTGTCTTGAAGCCTAAAGATTCAAGTGTTTCTGCAAAACAGGAGTTCCAGCAGCGTGCTGCTTTAAACCATAGAGGCTTTTATTTATAGGTACGACATTCTCTGGATGTTCCATCTTCAAAGCCTTGGCTGCCTCACGTAAATCTCTTCAGTTAAATTTCCATTGAGGAAGACTGTCCAACATCAACTGAATAAGATGAAGTTTCTCTCTTGCTGCAACGCTGAGCAAAGATCTTATAGTTGCTAACCTCGCTACTGGGCTAAACGTTTCGTTAAAGTCAAAACCCTTTTACTGGGCTAGTTCTATTGTGTCGTCAGGGTTGGTTTTGACTTTAAAACCCCATTTACATGGCAGAGCTTTTCTTTTCTTTCTAGATATAGTGAGTACACACGTACCTACGTAAATGCTCGATCTCGAGCAAGTACGAACGTGTGTAACATGCAAGTCTCAAGACAAATGCTCGAAGCCAACCAAAATGTTCGATTCAATTTGTTCGCAACAACTACGGACTTCGGGTTTAGAGAGTAGGTACTCTAAACCCGAAGTCCGTAGTTTCGGGCTTAGTCGCGGGCGTATTCTACTCCGTATCATCTATGGAGATTGGAGTTACGATTAGTTCCGAACCCGAAATAAGAATGAATGTCAACACGATTTGATAGGAACTGTCAAATCGTGTTGTTATTAATTCTTGGTGGACGGAGTTGAATACGCCTATAAAAGTTTTAGTGTACAACCAATTTGCCTAACCACTGCGAACCAAATTGAAGAAAAATATTTGGTGCCTCGACAGCGGATGTCCATCTCACATGTGTGGCGATGGGGAAAAATTTGACACTATAAATAGTGAGTCTGGAACATTGAAACCAAAGACCAAAGAGTATAATAAAGATAGGGGGGAAGAGTGCCCTCTCGTGAAATTTTTGTGCATATCGCTTGAAAGCGCCATCTGGATTTCTTAACAAGAACTAAAGCCAATATATCTACCCATAGACATATTGTGTATCTGGTTCATTTATTGATTAGAAATATTATGTTTTTTCCCATATAAGCTATTTTGTTTCTGTAAATTAAAGCCACTATAATTTACTGAAACAAAATTGCTTCTATGGGAAATAACATAATATCTCTAATCTAAATTATTACAAGATAACTCAATTAATGATAGAAATAAAACCAGTAAATAAAATAGTCAATAGCTTTATTATTTCAAATATGTACGTACTTACATAAGTATTTGTTTACATTATATACATTATTAGGTACTTATTTTCTATTTTTATAATGCTTATGCTTATTAAAATAAATTTGGGCAGCAATTTTTATTTCGTCCTCACCATTATAAATGATTTTGCCTGACAAAATTCGATTGACGGATCGACACCAACTGCATGTTAAAATATTCACCGTCGTATTTAATAACATTTCTTTAAGTATTGTTTTGTGTTTTGGACAGTTAAAAGGACAATCTACAAACATATCTATAAATGATAAAATTGTCCGTTTTAAATACTTTTTGGGCACATTCTTTTTTAAAAAAGAGCAAACAATATTTTGGGAATCTCTAAAGAAGTTTTCTGTTTCTTTGTTAGGATAGCAAAGCCACTTTTTATTTTGATATTCTTTCGCTTTAATATACGTATTGTTAGTATTACTAGATGAGTTGTCTAATAAATTTAATTTGCAATGTTGACAACCTGACCTTTTTTGCGTAAACGGCATATTTCATTTCGCAAATATTTAATTTTCGTCTGCAACGGTTTAATTAGCATGCATTTGTTAACTGCAGCTCTTTCGGGAGCACCTGAAAAAATAAAGACATACATGATGAAAATGTCCTTTATGGATTTTCAATTTCATTGTAAATATTGTAATGTTATTTCAAAAAAATAAACTAATTAATGATTATTATTTTACTTTAATATGCAATGTTCAACTTGTTTAACAGATAAAAAAAATATATAATGGAGTGAAAATAAGACTAGGGCAAAGATTATAAATATAAATGTACCTTCAACAAGTGGTGTTTGTCTGGGTTTGCTTAACACTATAATTATGCTCCTTTATCACGGTAGCTGCAGTAACAGCATGATGGTGTAAACCTGTAATGTAAAATATATTTTTAAAGGAAATAATATTATTTATAGACAAGATTTATGGTTAAATATTTGCAAGTTTGATACAATTAATGTAGGTATACCAATTAGTCAGGCAAGGCTCAGGCAAAGTTACTACTAGTTTAAGAAAAAACAGTTACCAACAATGCAAATTCAAGTATGAATAATTCAGAATAATGTTAAAAGTAGAATTATTATTATGGCATCTTGGACACACTTTTATTTGCATCCTGATTGAAAGTTACTAATTGTACTCCTTCCATCACATTTAAATAATAGACTGGCTACCAGTGTTTAGAACTAATTTTATAATCAATTGCAAAACCTTTAAATTAGAATAAATTAATAAAATACCTGATGCTAAAATTGAACTGCCATGTTGTGTG
>NDFZ01004333.1:56937-72834 GCA_002192655.3 Mamestra configurata
ACCGGACACGGCTGTTTCGGGAGGTACCTGTTTCGGATTAAGCGGGAGGACACGCCCGGGTGTCAGCACTGTGAGGATCGCCCGGAGGACACGGTGGAGCATACGGTGGAGGTCTGCCCTGCTTGGGTGGAGCACCGCCGTGTCCTCGTCGAGGCGATCGGCGGCGGCGACCTCTCGCGTCCGGCCCCTGGTTAAATTCGTGGTCCGGAGCGAGGTGGCTTGGGAAGCGGTCACCTCCTTCTGCGAAGCAGTAACGCTGGCGAAGGAGAAGGCGGGCCGCGCGAGGGAAAGGCAAGGCCTTCGCCCCAACCACCGCCACAGGAGAAGACGTCCCGGGCGTAGGGAGTCGCAGGGCGATCCCCGGCCACCGTAGGGCGCGAGCCTGCGGACGGCGAGCGCTGGGTGGCTCGTGTCCGACCACCACTCAGGCCCGGGTCGATGGCGCGTTGTGTTTCACGCGCGCCTCAAAGAAATGTCAGCATAGAAGACGAGGCCCGCTAGGGCCAGAGCCTGCCAGGGATGCGGAATTTGTTCGAAAGAGTCACCGTGGCCTTGGAACGCAAAGGGCACGGATGGGTTTTAGTCAGTAAGAGTCTGACACGCCCTTCCGCTCCACCCAATGTGGAAGAAGTTATTTGAAGATTTCCCATACAAAAAAGGTGAAACATGTAGGTATGGAGACAGCTTTGTTTGATGAGACTTGCTCGATGAGCATGTACGTGTGTACTCATCAATAAAGTGGTGCAGAGGGTGCATACAATGATGGCCTGTGTCGCGCTATTTGCAAATATAAATTTACGAGTCTAAACTAATATCATATAGAGGAAAGATTTATTTGTTTGTTTGTTACGATTTGGCTCAAAAACTACTAAACCGATTTTAAAAATTCTTTCGCCTCTAGAAAGCTACATTATTAACTTAAAACAGGCGTCGGGAGTCGCAGGGCGATCCCCGGCCAACGTAGGCGAGCGTTGGGTGGCTCGCTGTCCGATCACCACCAGGCCCGATCGATGGCGCGTCGTGTTCCAGCATGCCTCAAAGAGATGTCAGCATAGGAGACGGGGCCCTCGTCTGGTCCTGCTCAGGTAAGCGGGGCGCCCGGCGGACTCGTCGTCCGCGAACCGGCCCATAGTGCTGCTGAGCGAGGTGGGAAAGCTGTTCGAGCGGATAGTCGCAGCCCGCCTCGTCGGCCACTCGTGAGGAGAGGGGCCGGACCTGGCCGAATACCAGTACGGGCACTCCACTGTCACGGCGATATCGCGAGTGAGAGTCTTGGCGGAGGAAGCGGTGTCCCGGGGTGGAGTGATGTTGGCGGTGTCCTTGGAGGGAGGCACTACGATATCATCGAGTGCCTCCCTACCTCCGTCGCGTCGTTGGGGCTTATTTGGTGGAGGTGTGTCACCTATCTGGGACGTGATAGCAGACGCCAGCGCCCCATGTCGTGCGGTGTTCCGCAGGGTTCGGTCTTGGGCCCGCTCCTGTGGAACATCGGGTACGACTGGGTGCTGAGGGGCGAGCTCCAGCCGGGAGTGCAGCTGGTATGTTACGCTGACGACACGCTGGTCACTGCCCGGGGGAGCTCGCACAGGGAGGCAGCGTTGCTGGTGACGGCCGCGGTCTCACAGGTGAGCCCCATGCGGCGCCTGGGCCTGGAGGTGGCCTTCAACAAGTCCTAGCCCATTTTTCCATGGCCCCCGGCGGGCGCCACCGCTGGGGTCGCACATCGTGGTCGGGGGTATCGTATCGCTGTCGAGTCTACCATGAAGTACCTGGGATTGGTGCTCGACAGCCGGTGGGATTTCGGCCCCCACTTCCGGCGGCTGGCGCCCAAGTTGTTGTGGCCCCGGAGGCTGCAGCACCATCACTGTTCTGCGGAAGCCGCAGAGGGCGATGGCCGTCAGAGTCATCCTGATGACTCTGACGGCTTATCGCACGATCTCCTACGAGACGGCTTGCAGACTAGCCGGATCTCCGCCCTGGACCCAGGCAAAAGTCCTCGCGTCACTGCATAAGTGGCGCGAGGACGCCCGGGCGCAAGAAGTCATTTGATGATTTCCCATCCTTTAAAAAAAAGGTAACGCGTAAGTTTTTGTAGGTTTCCAAATAAATTTGTGCACACATCAAGCTACAACAAGCTGGAAATTGTTGACAAAAAGTACCTACGGTAAATTTGTGGCTTGGCGTCGGGGGCACGCCGATACGTTTATGTTCTGGCGTTCAAAAGGTTAAAGGAAGCGTGTAGAAGAAAAACGCGGCTGCAGACACGTTTATCTTCTTCATATTTAGCCGGAAAAGAGTAAGTTTAAATTTTGCAACACTGGATGGCACAGTCTTTGCCGCGCAAGTAGAGAACGTGCGCGGCAAAGACTATGCACGCGTTAATACGAAACACGGAACATATGAAATATTTTTTTGAATTGGTCTAGTAGATTTTTTATACATACCTACTTAGATAATTTGTAGCGCCAGAGAAGAGATCGCGAACGTATAACTGCGAAAGTCAGATCGTGAAGGGATATATTTTCAGGTGGTTTTTTTTGAATTCACTGTAGAGCGCACTTGACCTGAGTGACAATTTTACCAGAAGCACCGCTCAGGCGCTATACACCGCGACTCATGTACCTATCTATAATCGATTTTCAAAGTTGCGAAAGAATTTAAAAAAACCTACTGAATAACAATTCTGGGCCCAAAAGGCTCGGGCCGGCCATGGGGTCCGAGTGCGCGTCTCCTCTTGAAGGGAATTTTTCACAGACTGATCAACACTGCTTAACTAGAGGGCTGGCTCGTTTTTTGGCCAAAGATTTAGCATTGCCTTTCAATGTGGCAATGCTGCCAGTCTTACAGGCACGATTCCGGATGACAGTGATGTGGTGGAATACTTGGATGCCTAACTTGTTTTGACTTCCATTTTAAATGCACGTATCTACATGTGAACATAGTTAGGTTTCGTAGAATCATCACATGAAAATAAAATGAAACATCCTTGCAAATATTTAAAATTACATAATTATATTTTAAATACTACTAAAAAAAAATACGAAATCTTAAAATGTATTAGAATATAAAATAAAACGATAAAACCTTACAAGGAAATAATAGTCTTAAATCTATAATTTCTATATAATATACGATATAGATAAATCTAAGTCAAAGAATTTGACACTATGTTTTACAATATCAACCTATATTATAATTATACTCGTGGATGCACGGAATTAAATTAATACATTAATAATTTTGATTAAATTGCATAATTTGTGTTTACATTAAATATTGGACAAAACAGTTGTTGTGAATTAACGGATGAAGAAGTTTAGTGAATACTTATATGTCTAATCATGATTTGCAATATCAACCTATTTTGTATAATAACTATTAATGGATTCATGGAATTAAATAACGTACTTACATAATGAATATGTCATTGCTGATTAATATTTCATAATTAGTGTTTACATCAAATAGTGGATTAAATAGAAGTGTCTTCACAGATGAAGTTTAGTGATTTCTTAATTTATGTTTTACTATAACAAGCTATTATAATTGTAGAATAACTATTCATGGATGCATGGAATTAAATTACACATAATTTTGATTAAATTGCTGATTAATATTTCGTAATTAGTGTTTATATCTAAGTGGACAAAACAGAGGATTGTTCACAGATGAAGAAGTTAAGTGATTTCTTAAATTTAATCTTGTCTAATACTTATAATTTAATTACTATTCATGAGTGCATGGAATTAAATTACACACATAATTTTGATTAAATTGCTGATTAATATTTTATAATTTGTGTTTGTCACCGGATAATTGCAAACGCCGTAAGATTGTAATATGTCGCGACATGTTTGTAAACAAAATTTCTCAAAAAGACACCTATTGGAAACTATTGAATTTGGGTGGGATTCAAAATGATCTATTCACAATATAATATATGTATTGAGAAATTATAATCAAAGATTTATTACAATCTATGATTTTATAGATTGTAATTATCCGGCGACATTTACATCAAATAGTGGACAAAACAGAGGTTTATTCACAGATGAAGAAGTTTAGCGATTTCTTAAATAATGTCCAATCATCACACGCAGTTGTATTTTCTATACACAGCACACGTTGATACGTTGCACTCACTCTGAGATATGAAACACTCGCGGTTGCGGAGTTAGGCTGGCGTGCGCGGTTTCTCCGGATCAAGAGGAGTTTCCGTTTTCGCCGTTATCCTGGAAATTGTTGACATTCACGGAGAATGGCGCCCCCAATCCATATAAATGTCCACTCGAACTTTCAATGTTGTCATCAAAGAATATCTGTAAATAGAAGTAGGTAGGTATTAAACATCACCTTTAATTATTTGAAGTTCTATTACTTACAGTTGAAATATTCAAATGAAGGCTGCACAACAAAATATGAGTTTTCTTAGCTAAACAATCGCAAAGTTTGTTTATAGCTCCTTCAATAATTTATTTACCTCCTTGATTTTAAAAAATGCCATTCCTGTCAGGTGTGAGTCGGAGCCGGCCTGGTGCTGCGGACCCACGCGACGCAGTTCCAGTTGGTCAGCTACTTCCTGAAGTCCTCCCTTCAAGTTTTTGCAC
This sequence comes from Mamestra configurata, assembly GCA_002192655.3. Classification (NCBI taxonomy): domain Eukaryota; kingdom Metazoa; phylum Arthropoda; class Insecta; order Lepidoptera; family Noctuidae; genus Mamestra; species Mamestra configurata. The sequence continues at coordinate 61,545 of NDFZ01004333.1, forward strand.
AACTTCATTAAGTACTGAAACAAAAAATAATAAAATAAATAGAAACGAGAAATGCATGTTCAAATAGGATTTAATAATGTTTTGGGTTAGACTCATTGCCAACTACGTAACAATATAAGATTATTGAACCTTACGCTAACAACACGCACACACGTTTAAGCTTTTTTTTTGTTTTTATTTTATTATTACTTTTCTTACAATAGTCTTACATGTCCTACAATTATTGTGATAATCCCAATCTTGGCGAGGGCGGCCAGGAGCCCATAGCACAGGGTATCCTAGTTTGGAATCCTGACTGCCTTTGTACCTCCAATATTTGTAACACCAATTAATTGTAATATTGTACTTTGTGGGAGAAAATAAATCTTATAATATTATTCACCTTTTGAATGCCATTGCCTCATAAACAGGTTGACTGGCAATTCAGTGTGTTTCATAGCATAGGTAAAAAACATTGGTGGCTCTGTAGCCACAGGCAAGATTTGTATCTTGCCTGATCTGATCGATCAAAACCCGGCGTTCTAAGTCAACCACCATTATTTCATGAAAATATCAGTTGAATCTTCGATAATTCGAAAACAACGAAGTATATGGACCACAAATTTTCGGGGTGAAATCCATCATTGAAAATCGTTTCTAGTAGGGTAAAACCAGGATAGTTGTCACAGGGGTATAGTTGCCTCGATTTTAATTACTCTAGCTTCGCGGATGAATCACATGTTATTTTATTTATCAATCGAGAGACTTTACAACGACAACTAAGTAGACCGTGTTGCATGTGTCTGTGCGATTGCATGGGAAGGCAAGGTGCGATCAAAGTTTTTGCGCGATAAAAATCTTCTTTCTCGGCGGGGCACCTATCCTAAACGTAATTTACATGGATTAGGCAACTAACCCCCATATGGGATAGATGTCACAAAATTTAGAGGTCGACAAAAATCGCCAATATTCTGGAAATATAAAAAATAATGTTCTTTACTTTCACAAATTTGAAGATAATAAACCAAAGTACCTACCCGTTTTATGAATAAAGTGACAACTAACTAAATATTTAATAATTATATATTTTTATAAAAAGTGTGGCAACTATCCGGCTTTTACCCTATAACCTATTTCAAGAAATGCACTAAATTATTAGTTATCCTGTATGTAAAATACGAAGGCTTACCCTGTATGCCAACGTCACAAACATGTGAAAAAAACAAAAACGATGAATTTGTGACTTGGCGGCAGAGCATAAATGCATCGGCGTTACTCCCAGCTAAGCCGATGCGTCTATGCTCTGACGTTCAACGGTTAAAAAAATACGAAAACTTACCTTCACATCATATACTGTTGGGAAATATAGCCTCAAGCTTTCAAAGAAGTCATTTTCATCTTGTGGTAAGTTCTGGTCTGTTAGCAATTTCAGAAGATATCCAAAGTCATAACCAGAATGAAAACTCAGCCATTTGATGTTGTCCATTAGAACCAGTCCTGGAAAAATTGGGAAAACCTACATTATTTTACAATGAAAGTTTAGTATTATTAAAAACTCTATAAAACCAATAAGTGCATATCAGACCACGTTAACCTTTTGAACGCCACTATCACGTATAGGTGACAAGCAAGCGCGTGCCCTGTACGCCAAACGTCACAAATACGTGACAAAAAGTACTGTAAATTTGTGGCTTGGCGTCGGGGGCACGCCGATGCGTATATGTTCTGGCGTTCAAAAGGTTAAAGGGTTCCGCAGTCTGGACGAGTCATCATAATATTTTGAACTATTGGATCCAACCAATGATACCCCTCAGCACATAATAATTTCAAGTGAACACATTAAAATTTAATTGATACATCGTCTATCCGGACAGGATGAAATAATAATGTTTCGTGTTATTTATAAATATATATAATGTTATCAAGGTACCAGATGTCATCAACAACTCTGCAAACTCCAGGGGCTCAATGCCATCCTCTTCATGTTTTCTGAACTGTAGACCAGAATTTTGCAGCAAATCTATTGAATCCTGTGCATACATGTCCTCTCTGGAACAAGAAAAAATCTAGTTTAAACATTAACATCGAGTGATACATAACTTTTTATCTGTTTCTGTATCAAGCTCAATTTCATAGTTAGGTTGAGCGAGATTCTATTGTTATTCAAACCAGTGGCGTGCAAAGGCTTTATACAATAGGAAGCCTGAAAAATTGTACTACTGAAAAATCTTTAAAATTGGTAGAAAACTTTTTCAAGATCCGTTTCGCGTAATTGACAAAAGCGCCATCTAGTATAGGTACTAAAAGGCGCACCCACGACATCGCTTCTTTCACGTTAGTTCCATCGAAAACTAATAGATGGCCTCAAAATGATCGAATTTGTTGTTTTGTTTATAAATATGACTACTACACTACACTACTGCTACAAAGCTTTACTTCATAATTGTATAGAATTATCTCATTACTTAACCAAAGTACTACAACCGTTATACTTAAGTTTTTTTTATTTTTCAAGAGAAGATTGTTTGATTTGGTGTTCACAAAAACTACAAATGGGATGAGATGAAATCACTATCACGTGTATTACCTATTATAGAAATTTTTATCTTGTTCCTCGGCACCAGCTAATTTGGTCATAACTTATATAATATCAAACAACCGAATGATGAGGTTTTATTAACATCTTTCGAGTTTTTGCGCCTATGCACCTATGGGGTGCATGCGACATCAGTAGTTTTGCTCGTTCAAAACACATACTTGTCCTAGAAAATACACTTTAGAGACTCGTAAAGGTCTATAAATTCAGTGTTTGTTTTGTATGTAAGTACATACCTTTTCGACCAACACACGAAAGTTTACTTCTAAGTTCACATAATTTTGTTTTGTTAGTCAGGAAGAACTCATAAAAGTATTTCATTTTCATCACTCAATAACTCGTAGATTCATCGGAAAATGCGGTAACATTAATAAGTATCACATAATTTTAATAAGCAAACTACCATAACTTTAGCACCTCAAAAAAACATTAACAATCTGCTGATTTACATTGCGTGCACTGCACAAAACAAGTTCAAAATTCACTTCACGCAGGTTTTAACTTGGCCGAACTTCATTAGTTACGCCTGGCTTTAAAATTCAAAGAAATCTAGCTACTTACCAATATTTCAACAATTGACTATTTGTAGGCAAAAACTGAAAGGTCCGAAACGCAAATGTTAAAAGTAGCGAATGTGACATCATGTTGAATGGAGAAAAACTGGATTTCATTAATCAAACGGTTTTCCTAGGTATCACATTGGACGAGAAATTACAATGGGGGCCTCATATAACATCTCTTGCGGGTCGTCTAAGCTCAGCCGCATATGCTGTTAGAAAGATAAGACAGTTAACAGACGTAGGAACCGCACGTTTGGTCTACTTTAGTTACTTTCACAGCATTATGTCGTACGGTATTTCGCTGTGGGGTCGGGCTGCTGACATTGAATCCATATTTATTTTACAAAAGAGAGCTGTCAGAGCCCTTTATAATCTACGTCGCCGTGATTCTCTTAGGGAACTTTTTTAAAAGATTATAATTATGACAGTCCCTTGCCAATTCATTTATGAAAATATTATGTATGTGCGGAAAAATCGACATCTTTTTAGTAAAATTAGTGATAGACATAATTTTAATACTAGAAATAAAGACAAATTAGATCAACCATTTTTTAGATTAGCTAAAGTCCACACTTCTTTCATGGGGTATTGTGTTAAATGTTACAACAAAATACCTTCTGACATATTAGAACTAAATGAAAGAAAATTTAAAACTCATGTTAAAAGTACACTTTGTGAACAAGCATATTACAAATTAGAAGATTACATTCAGGATAAGAATGCTTGGAAACATGCTGGTCCTGCTCCATAGGACAATCAAGGGTGTAGACAAAATCAAACTGGTTGATTTATGAATTAACTTTATAGATATACTGTTTCTTTTTTGTGTTTTTATTTTGTTTAATTAATGGTTCAAATATTTGTAAATATGTTAGTACCATTTACCTAAATTTCTTTAGAAAATGAATAAGTTTACCTCTGCTGGTAATACTTTGTTCTTATAAGTAGCATACTCTGGGTGCATCGTCCTCACATAATATTACATTTATTTTTGTACCAAATTTTGTAAAATCATTATTTGAAAAGAGTAACTGTGTAGTTTCTTGTCCGTTCTTCTCCATAAGAATCTACCTTTCCGAATGGACAGTAGAGTCACTTTATTAATGTAACATTATTATTTTACTGAACTGTAAACGATGACGTTCAAAAGTGCCGTTTAATGGCCTAATTGAAATAAACGTTTTGACTTTGACGCCAAATGGAAAAGCCAATGTGTGCGAGAGAGAAGGCGCGCACGGTCCTCGGATTGGCCACGGCGACCGTTTTGATTGGCAAGGATGCGCGCCATTATTTTGTTATGATTTATTGAGTTCATTGACCGCACGGTGAATTGCGCGCGAATTTTGAAATTGATATTGATCTTTACATTTATTTTACTTTTGTAAAATTGTGTTTTAGTGATAAGCGTTAACACGAACGATTTTATATAACAAGCCGGGCTTAAATGCGTGCATGGTAGATTCGCCCCTGATTCGAACATAATATTAATCATAACTTACTGTAGATTAAATTTAAAGTTGAACTGCCATGTGGTGTAACCAGGAGGAGTTTTGCCATTTTCATCCATAAAGGTGAGCCCCAATTGGATTATCCTCAAGAGATCAACATTGCATCTGAAATGATACAGTTTAATTGGCATGAGGAATGTAATGTTAAAGCCAGAGCTTTACCATTAATTTTACGATAAAAAATGTACAATAGTTATTGGCTGTTTAATGTTCACATAGGAAAATAATTTTAAAGGATATTTTGGAGTTTTAAATAAAGGCCACTTTTTTACTGTTAGGTATATTTATCAAATCTTATAATAAAAACACAACAATGAACAATGACTACCTCAGTAATTGATACTGATAGTCAGCAGTGGATCTGAACTCTCCAATTGGCCGGGCGACCACTCCTGGAAACTCCGTGTCCATTGCTACCCAGTGGTATTTTTGGACAACCTAAAAGCGAGATAAAACACCATTATTTTTAAAACAACACTTCATTTTTCAATCCTAATAAAATATCTAGTTAAAAAGTTCACCTGTCTTATAATATGAAATTCTTCATGCAGGTTGTGATTCCATACATCCTTTATCCCGCAGTCTCCCGTTCCTGGAAGCTGGGCCAGCCCAAAACTAGCAGCTGGCATCTGTGGCGAAAGTTTTTTATATTTAGACTACAGAAATGCATTGCAAGTATTCTCATAACGCTGAATATTGGTGGAGGTACACTAAGGTTGTCTTTGTTTGTTGTGATTTAACTCAAAAAGTGCTTGACCAATTTATAACATTCTTTCACCGTTAGAAAGCTGCATCTTCACTGAGTAACATAGGCTATATTTATTTTCAGAAATAATTGGGGATACCTACTAAAACTTGAATAATGTAACCCAAGGTGTAAAACAATTGTCATAAAATGTCTTTCATCGCATGCGCTACGAAAACTATTGCTGATACATAAAAATAATGAACTACATAGTTAAAGTACTCATTATTACCTAGAAAAAATTCGGCGAGGCTATAGTAACTATTATGGTTAAGTCACAATGACTGCTTTTTGTTAAAATTATTCCATCAAAGCCCAGTTGATATGAAGATATTAATCCTTATCCATTTAAATGGTTTGATAATCAAGGTTGATATGTTCATGTATCATATTACATTTTAAGTTATTCAAATCGGACCTTTCGTTTATAGGTAAGTTACGACGGGTATAAAAATGTTGCAGTTTGAGCGAACTAGAAAGAATCTAAGTCTGATGAAGTTGAACACAGCATTTATGATTTGGGAATATTTGGTTTTTCGAAAATTAACCCCTTAAGGGGTGAAAAGGGGTGATGAAGTTTTTAGGGGAGGACATTATTGCTTACTTCAATTTATGTGGAAATTAGAATGAACAAACTAAAAGTGGGTTATTTGAAACAGATCTAACAACTTTTACATAATCAACCCCTGATGGGGTGAATAGTAGGTTGATCCTGAGGCCGTTCAATGGATATTGTAGTGCTTAGTTTTCCAAAACTTACCATTAAAAAGGGTTAACTTCGGAAAGTTAACCCTTCGGAAGTTTTTCTCTCAGCCACCTTTCTATAATTTTTTCCCAAGCTTTCACACTATGTTCATTTGTTAGCTTCATTCCTATAAAGTTGTTGCACTCTAGCACATCACCTTTGTTCTTGAAGATGGGCATCAATTAACATCCAGCAACAGCATTTCAAAGAATAAAGCTAAACACATCCATCCAACTACCACACTTCAACTGATATGCTGTTGGGACCAATTACTTTATAATTCTTCATTGCATTAACTGCTAATCTCACTCCATCCATACTGACCATTCTCACAAGCAGCCTCATAAATACTGATTAAGGAGGCTTTTACCTACAGGAGATCACACTTCATAAAATAATGTCTGAAATGATCTTGGATAAATTTAATAATATTAGCTCCTTTACTTTCAACAATAGACCAAAATAGTTACGTAATCTGGACAACATATAAACTACCTAAAACTGTAAATGTGTATGGCATGAGAACGTGGAAATATATATTACCTGACACTCTGAATAAAATTCCTAAAAATGTGCTGTCAAATATTGTCACTAGTACAATAAAAAATGTAAATTTACCTAAACAAAATATTTTATTAGTGGTGACATCATGACTTAAGTAGGTTTAAGTTTAACCTATTTTAAGTACATGTTGTGAGCGAGCTTGTTTTCTCCACTTTGTCACATAAACCTTTAAAGGTTTTAGACAAGTGTTATGTTTGTACCAGTAGTGTATATTAATGTATTGAAAAAAAAAAAAAAAAAAAAAAAAAAAATCAAATGTCAATTTATACCTATGTAATTATGGTGTCTATACCTACTATAATAATTTAAAGAGGAAACATTTATTTGTTTGATTCTTTGTTATTACGATTAGGCTCAAACACAACTAAATAATAATAATAATGGTTTTCCCCTTAAAAAACTAATTAACGATTTGAGTTGGTCAGCTAATAATAATATAACAGTATTTTTTTTTGAGAAAACTACTATTGTTTTTTGTTAGTAGTACTGCATATTATAAACTTTAACTTCCAATTTCTTTGATAAAAGCGCATGAAAGTAGTCATTGTTTGTCATGTAAAGGTTTACCAATTTTTGGTGTAAACAAAAAAATCAGCTTGTAGATTTCATAATTTTATTCTCTTTGATACGGAATTAGGAATGCAGGCAAAATCCAACTTTATATAACACATAAATAAAATCTAGATTGAATGGACTATTAATAGTCCAGTAGTCGGTTGGTTGGTGGTCTGTTTTATTTGTCTGTGTGGTTGTGATAAAGATGATGATGAAGTTAACTTCATCATCATCTTTATCAAAATAGCTTGCTTTCACTACCTACGCCAATCCCTAAATAAATAAAAATATGAATTGGTATTTCTTAGGCTTTACTTCATGTCATACTAAATGAAATTTTGTTGCTTAACCTAATCTAATTTTAAGTCAAGATACTAGTGTTTAAATATTATTATTTTCAAATGCTGGAAAACCGATGTCTCCTCTTTCGGAGTAGGGCGCTGATGGAAACAACACAGTTTTCAACTGTATACCTAGTTCTTAACAAACACAAAAGATTGAGTACCTAAACCTGTTCATTGTTCCAATTAATAATTGAATTTATAATAAAAATAATAAAATTTTATTTGCGGAGAGAAAGGATACAATGCAAGTTACATGTATAGTAAAGATTTTACATTTATGGTCAATTTTTGTGAAAAATGGCCCCATGCTAGGAAAATCCTGTGTTATCATATAGTTATATCAGTTAACACAGGATTTTTATATTTTTAGGGTTGTGATACAGAAAATTAGAGAAGCTAAAGAGTGTAACTGTGTCTATAATGAGTGGGTAAGTGCGTGTAAGTAAGGGTGTCTGTGGATATGAACCTTATATATTTATTATTTAATTATTTGTATAAGGGTTTCATCAGTGCTTCTGTACTCTCATAATCTAGGTTAGGTCTTTTAAGGATGACTTTATTTAATTACAGCTCTTTGGGCCTGTTCTACTTGTATAATGTTGGTCTTGGCTGCTCCTCCCCAGGCAGTTAGGCAATAGCTCAGTACTGACTCGGCGAGTGTCGAGTAGACAATCTTAAGGATTTCGGTGTATGCCCTTAACTTCTTAAATAGATAGATCAGTTTACGTATGCGTGCGGACACTGTCTGAAGGTGGGATTTCCAGGACAAGCAGGCATCTCATTGAAGGCCTAGATAACGTACGACGTGTGCTCTACTTACGACGGGGCATGTACAATGGGAGCGAGGGTCGACACATTTGTGGGCTTTAAAAAGTATTGAGCCGTCATGTGGAAGGGTGGAGCTTCTTGTGTCGAAGGTGATGAAGTTTGTTTTCGTAAGGTTTAGTGTGAGACTGTTTTGTTCCAGCCATGACATCACTTTACCGAGTGACTTTTCGGCTGCTCCTTAGCTGAGTCCCAATCACGACCATAAGCCAGAATTGCCGTGTCGTCCGCATAGGCTATTATTTTTGTGGATGGGAGAGCTAGCTGACAGAGTTCGTTGACGTAGATTAGAAAAAGCAGAGGACTGAGCAAACTTCCTTGTGAGACTCCGACAACCACGGGACATGATTCGCTAACGTACTCTCCTATCCTGATGCACTGGATCCTATCAGTAAGGAAAATTTTAAATAAGTCGTGAGCGATTCCTCGCACTCCAATGGATCAATTTTTGAAATAAGTAAAGGAATAGACACAGTATCGAACGCCTTCGAAAGGTCTAGGAAGATTCCAAGACGTTTGAGTTTGTTGTCAATTTTGTCGACTTGGTTACCCGAATTGGTTATGGGAGATAGTTTTGTGTTTGTCAAGATGTTATGGCGTTTGTACAGTATTCTTNATAAAATCTAGTAGAGATGTCACCGCGTCCTCCGTGGATAATCCTCGTCTGAAACCGAATTGGTTATGGGAGATAGTTTTGTGTTTGTCAAGATGTTATGGCGTTTGTACAGTATTCTTTCCAGAATTTTGGAGATTGTTGGAAGGACAGAGATCGGGCGGTAGTTCGTAACCATGTTTCTGTCGCCTGATTTGTATATTGGGTGAACGATGGCTTTTTTGAGAGCGCTGGGATATATACCGGCAGATATTGCTAGGTTGCAAATACGAGTAATGGGTGGAGCCAAAATGTGGCTGGCGTGTTCTAGTAATTGGGTGGGATGCCATCCCAGCCCGTAGCACGCGTAGTCCGGAGGTTGTTAATAATTAAGCTAACTTCTTCTTCATCTGTTTCCAGAAGAACCATTGAATCGCCTCTACTGTGTTTGTGGATGTCGGAAGTCTGCGGGGAATTTGGGTTTACTGTATTGTTTGCAAGATTTATACCTACATTTGCAAAGAATGTGTTGACTGTGTTGACAGACTTAGCTGGGCAGATTTCGATAGTTAGGAGTTTGGTCGGGGCCGTGTGCACGCTTTCAGTGTCTGTTATGTTGCGGATGGTTTCCCACATTTTTTTGGATTTCGCATTGTGAAGTTCCTTCTCTTCATATGCTGATTTTTTAATAAGTTATTATTTAAGTTGCGATATTGTAAGTAGGTTAATTTTAAAATCTGGTTTTTGGGCTTTTTATTAGTTTTATGGTGCATTCTGTCTCTATTACGTATGCATCTCAAGAGACCTGTGGTTATCCAAGGCTTTATAATACTTACTTTACAAGGAATTGTTCTAAAAATGGTATTTTTAAATAGTATTGGAAAGATTATATTTAGGAATTCATTTGTGGCTTGGTTGGGATAGTAAATTGTGTCTAATATAGAGAAGTTGCAGTTTTCGATATCAGAGATGGCACTTGACAGATTAAGGGAAGATGTATGGGCCTTTTCGTTAAAAGGTTTGGGTTTGTTATTTTCCAAATTTAACAAGACTGCAAAGTGGTCTGTGATTGATGTTTTTACAATTAAAGTTGTCACCTTGTTACTGGTTTTAAGTAAGATATGATCTATACAGTTATGCAGACGAGTCGGAAGAAGGTAGGCTGGGAGAAATCCGTGGGACGCAGTCATGTTCAGGTATCGTTGAGAGTGTGGATTTTTGTTGTTTGTTGTTTTTTTTTTGTTTTTTGTTAATTGTCGGGGCTGATATTGATGTTTACATCATAAGACATATATGATGGAAAGAAGCGAATTTGTGAAGAGTATTTAGGTGCACAAGATTAATTAAACTTATGATGTCTTCAATCATCCAGTGATAAATACATAGCAATATGGGCATGCGAATATCATTTAATTAAATAAATCATTAAAATATCTACCTTGAAACCAAAATATTGATCTTCAGGATAAAATATACTATGCCCCAGAAACTAAACGATCAATAATGTAAAATTGATTGTGTAGCAGTAATTACAATATGAATGATATTTTCAAAATTGCTGACAATATAACAAAAAGCAGAAGATTTCATTATGATGTGACTATGCTACTCCATTGGAAGCTTTACCTTGTGAACTGTTTCATAACATTGCAGTCTTCAAATGGAAAGTATATCAACATTTTTACAATACAGTTTCATCAGGTCACACCTAACATCGCCAATTTTGAATCTCTCAAAAATAATAACTCTGTTATTATTATCAAAGCAATTTCGGAATGATTATGTTTTAAATAAAATATAAACAAACATCACTAACCTTGTATCGATTATCTGCTTCCAGATGGGCAGATACTTCACTTTTTTTCGACGCCGTGGTTTCCGATTCGTTGAGAACTTCAAAAAATTGAGCGCCAGTGCTTTTCTGACGATGTTTATTAATGTTTATAGGTTACACTTGATTTACAAAAGCATTTTAGCGACTTCTGTCGCTAGGCTGGTTGACAAGCAATGGAATTTAGATGTAAAGCAGAATAATTTGTAATTCAGAACTAGTGAAATGGTTGGTATTGTTTGTTACCAGCAAGTCTAGGAGTCTGTGTCTATGGAACGTTGGAAATAAATCAATACGATGCACGGAATTAGTAAGTACCATACAACACATCAAAAGGTAAAAAATTTGGAATATTTCCGGTTTTTAGATAAATAAGATCCACTTTGCAAAACAACACGATCTTTTTTTCCCATGGGAACCAGGGTCAAAGCAAAATGTATGGTAGT
>NDFZ01004334.1:0-72900 GCA_002192655.3 Mamestra configurata
GCATGCATAGGTAAAATTAATTACATAACAAATCCTTCCGTAGGTAGGTACTGGATTGATGAAACACTCTTAGCTGACGGATGAACGAATGACACTGCTCGACAGCAATCAGTTTTCATTCTAAGCAGTATGATAGGTAAATAAGTAATATAGTTATATCCTCTTAAATAGTTATAGAATCAAAGAATGTTCTTGAGTCTCTATCCTTGATTTAGCAAACTGCCTCTTGATGATGGGCGTACTATTTAAAAAAAAATCATAATATAATATCGCATTGGATAATTTTATTGGTTTGAAAAAACTACATATTAATTAAATAAAATACGTACCTTGGAACCCTTCCCGCCATAATGACTTGATGATTTTGGCGCGAAACGCGGACGCGCAAACGTGCCTCCCTCGATGTCTTGGTTTGCACTAAACTGGCCGGCTAGCCCTTTCCCGTGCGTGCCCAAGCGCGTCCCCCGCACCCCGGAAGAATCCCTATGAGTGGCGCGGGGGTTATGCAGTTTGCGGCTTTTTAGCGATGTTTTGTTATTTAACGGCTTTTTTGTTATGTAAGACACAGAAGAAAATATTTATTTTACTTTACGTACGGTCTAATAAGGCTTTCTATAATAGTTTATTAATTGTAAAAGTAGTAACACTACAACGCTTAAAGGCAGCTAAATGATTTTAACTGCGTTTTAGTTCGGTAAGAGCGTATAACCGCCTTTTAGTTGAGTCTATGCAAGGTATTATACTCCAACGTAACCAAGGCAAAAAGCCGCTAAAATACTTTTGCTACCTTTTAGTTAACTGTTAAATAATAACTGTTTTATAGCTAAGCGTTGATAGTAAAAATGTTCAATCGATCCAAACGTTAAAGTAGTATAGCTGCCTTCTAATCTAGTTGTGCTGTTTAGCGACCTTTAAGCGATGTAATGTATTTTTTTTTTGTATTTAGCTGCCTTTAAAAAAAAAATATCTTGATAACGGTAAAAGATAGAATAACCGTTCCTAGACAGATCGATAGAGATTTTTTTTTTAATACCATGACATTAAAAATGTGAAAAATGACCAAATGTCATTTAGCGGCCTTTAAGCTTATAGACGGCAGATTTGACGTCAGAGTTCGTATCGGACGTCTCTTTCTAATTGGTATCTTTAAAGCTTTATAACTTTCTCGCTGTTGAAGGTATTTTAAAAATTATTTCACAAGTGTTCACTAGAGCCAAAAAGTATCTATTTCATTTTGGAAATAAAAAAATTGCATGCATATTCCCAATTAATGAGGATCACGATAGATGTTGATTCAAGACAACTTCATGTCATTATTTCTGTTTTCGGAATTAACTTTACCACGTCAATAAATGTATGAGGGTCAAAGGGTCAATGACCGTTATTGCCCGTTTGTCTGGTGTCGACTATACCTACTTTAAAATAACCCTGTACAATGATATGAATGAATGATACCTGTATAAGTAAGCTCAGACACTTCAGGCAGAAAGTCTACCTGCTCTTCTTCCCACGCCCATGTAATGCAAACCTCTTCATTGGTGACCTCCTCATTTGTGATCGGATGTCTCTGAAAAACCAAGTGTTGTTATTTATTTATAATTGGCTAACCAACAACTGTGTATACTGTCCAAATGTCTAAATAATGGTTTTCTATTTACTAAGGTCACTATTACAATTTCTTATAGGTTTATCACCGCATGCCCCATAAAAACAAAAACTATATTGCTGCAAGTTTACATTTTGCTTTAAATTAATTTAAAAAAAGGACTAGTAAAAAAAATACAAAACTAATATAACACAACGAAAATTACAAAATTGAAATTAACCTTAAACAGACCACAGAAGAATTAGAAAGAAACAAAAATAAACTTAAAATAAAACATAATACAAATTCTAAACACTGTTAACGATGACTCTGTGGCACTTGCCAAATGAGTCAAAATGCACGTCAACCATATCGCTGAAGCTGTTTAATAGTTTGCTAAGCCGAGGGACGATAGAGCTTGTGCCAAGTCCTTTTCTACGGGGACTAGCAGGAGCCTGAAACCGAAACCAGCCAAGTAGCTGGGCACAATTAATTTTAGACCGGAGTATTTTATATAGAAAAATGGAATCAGCGATTCTTCTGTGCTTCTCCAATGATACAATGAGAAAGTCTGGCTTCATAAGACCGTTTTATTTTGGCGATACCGTTAGCATAAGCTATATGCCACAGAAATCTCAACTTATTCGTAGCATTGTGAGGTCGCCAGATGGTGCTGCAGTATTCCAAGATACTGCGTACAATTATACAGCAAAGTCTTGGTACTGCTGCGCTTGAAACTGGCAACATTCCTGATTACGAATCCCAGCATTCTAGAGGCTTTTTTAATAACACTTTCGACATGAGGTAAAAATGTCAGAGCGTCATAGAAAATAACTCCCACATCCCTTACTTGATTCACTTCCTGGATAACATTAGAGCCCATATGGTATACGCTAGCTGTTAACTTCTTTTTCCGGGTGAATTTCGTGTGGTTACACTTCTAGTTGTATTGCCATTCCATTATCACTACACCATTAGCTAACGAGTCAACATCACTCTGAAGAAATCCTGTATCATCGCTAGATTCGACAACTCTAGAGAGCTTCAGATCGTCTACATACATAAAATATTCTGAGTATGTGAGGCAGTGAGGGATGGGAGCAAACACATTAAAAAGAATCCGACCGATATGAGAGCCTTGAGGTACCCCCGAGGTAGTCTCGTAGGTGCCTGATTGGAAACCATTGACTGCGACAAAGAAGAATAGATTTTTGAGACATGATTTAAGCCAGGTATAAAGTGTACCAGTTATTACGTATGAAGCAAGCTTTGACAGAAGTATATGGTGAGGAACACGGTCAAAAGCTTTGCTGGAATCAGTGTAAATTACGTCGACCTGTTTGCCAGAGTCAATGGCCGTTAACATTTCTGTAAAGGGAAATAGTGTTGATTGACCTAGAACCCACGAAACCACTTTTTTTTTGTGTGGCGTCTCACCGTTCAGCCGATGAGCTTGTCGACTGCTTAACCGGACTCAACTGTGGTGGTTTTAATATAAATATTAAAGCCTTCAGCCGGATTCAAGTATAGCTTAAATTGTGACGAATATGTATAGGGTAAAGTGTGACTGAATGTGGGACAAATGAGGGACTCAAAAATCTTAGCGGAAAATTACAAAATAGAAATGTGTCTGTATTATTAATGTGGTTTTTTCCATCTATTTCATAAATCGGCACAACTTTTGCTTCGACTATAAGTAAGTTTTTTTATGAACTATTTTTTTTAACAATTGAAGTGTATCAAAAACCCGACCTTAAGTCTGATATTTATTTTGTAAGTAGGTTGTAAATATTTTTTTCATCACTCTTTTTAACCCAAAATAAAGGACGTTCTCAATACGGTTGTAATTTTTATTTGTTTTTTTTTTATTTATGTTTGTTACCTCATAACTCCGTCATTTATGAACCGATTTGAAAAATATACGTTCCAATTGGTTCCGTAGAAATTTCATCAAAATCGGCTCAGTAATTTGGCTTTTAAATCAAAATAGCTGGGGAGAATAGAAAATAAACGAAATTGCGTATTTTGCTTTTCTGCGACTTTCCAGTGGGTTTGCTTTTTAGTAGTCCCCCACACCGAAGTGTATTTACCACTAAAAAGAGAAAAATAAAAAAAACTTTTTTACATAAAAATACAATGACTTCCAAATAAAAAAAAAACACTACAAAGTATAAAATAACTTTAATTTCGGAAGTCGGTGTTAAATACGACGAAACTACCAAAAACACCGACTTCGGTTGTATTTTTTGTAAAAAGTTTTAGCGTATTTTTTTTAAACTAGGTACCTCATAAGCGTTACCAGTGTCTCCGTAGAACCACCTCCTCACAGTGCCGTCATATACATCAATGCGGGAGCGATTTAATTCGCCACTGTACCTGGAACATTATAAAAATAGGCATAAGGAGACCTTCTTGTCGAGGATTACCGTGTTATCTAGTGACTGGGTTGTGAAGGTCGGATAGGCAGTCGCTTCACGTTAAAATCTGGTATTCATCTGAATCCGGTTTGACTGGAATCCGACCCCAATATAGTTGGGAATAGGCTAGGCAGAGGATGAGGCATCAGGGGGCCTGCCCTTTCTTTTTGCCAATTTTCATGATCCTAGAATCATGAAAAGTGGCACTCAACGGCATTTGTCCTATAATAATAGCCTTTTGTTTCCATACTATGCAATAGTTCTGCAACAACCGGGGAGTGTCCTTCGGTATACTCTCATAATGCATACAAGGATAATCGTCGGTTGGTGCCCCATTCCATTTGAAATGTCTAACGGGGCCTCCGCGAGTTGGCTTCGGCCTCCGGGACCTCAGGGTCCCGAGATTGTCAAACACATACAAATAGTAATAATCATTATTATTATTTATTTTTGACTGGCCTGTTGGTCGAGTGGTTAGTGACCCTGACTGCTTAACCGGAGGTCGTGGGTTCGATTCCCACCCAGGACAAATCTTTGTGTGATGAGCATGATCATTTGTTCTGTGTCTGGGTGTAACTTGTGTATAATATGTATGTATTTAGAAATATATAAGTATGTTTATCAGTTGTCTGGTTGCCATAGTACAGGCTCTGCCTGGTTTGGGATCGGATGACCGTGTGTGAGTTGTCCCAGGTTATATATATTATATATTATTATTTAAATCGTACACAAGTGATTCATATTTTTGTAAGTATCACTTATTAAACTATTTTAGTAACATTTCTCAGTAAATAAAAGAAATGAAATAAAACTAATTCAGAAACTCATAAATATGTCCGCTACCCGCTGCACCAGACCTGCAGCTGTGCATACGGGTCCAGTGCCCCAGGAACGGGCAATCAGGCTTATTCACTATCAACTTTAGAATGTTGTTGGTGCTGCCCCGAATCCTTCGCATCAGGGATGCTGTTCTTTTTCACATAATTGCTTGAAAGCTATCTGTATTTGCTTCAGCAACCATGCCCGATGCGCTACAGAACCGCGGGAGCCCTAACAGCACCCTAAAAGCGTTATTCATACCGTACACGAAGAGCGTTGTAGGCCCCATAAAATTTGAGAAAATCAATTACTGCGGCATTGCGAACCCATAGTACGCGAATGTGACTCGCACTTGACCGATTTTTATTATTGGTTGTGATATACTAGTATTTAGACAACATGCATTCAAAGTTTGATGCTTTAATGTAAGTATTTCCATTTTAACTATTTTTTTTTTGTAAGCTTGGAAAATCATCAAATGACTTCTTCCGCTCTGGGTGGAGCGGAAGGGCGTGTCAGACTCTTACTGACTAAAACCCATCCGTGTTCCTTCTAAAGCCCTTTGCGTTCCAGGGCCGCGGTGACTCTTTCGATCAAATTCCGCAACCACGAACAAACTCACGATCAAACTCTCTCGTTACTGGTGGCTGACTGAGTGACTGACAGACAACGCACACCCGAAACTAATGGTCGTGGAAAGCTGAATTGCATGGCATGCAGGTTCTTTGGGGAGTGTAGGGAAGATAGTTCTTCTCTCTTAGTAGAGAGAAGTTCCCGAAATTCCTTCGGAAAACGGGATATGCGCGAGCAAAAGCTAGTCGCTTACAAATTTAATTAAAAGGGTTTTCAAAAAACGTGTTTTCTTCGTTTATGGTACAGAATCCTTCGTGTGCAAGACCGATCCGCTCTTGACCAGCTTTTAACTGTTATTTTTGGCATAAATTGTGCGAATATTAAAAATGTATTGATATAATAATAATAATAATAATTTATATTATTAAATGTTTTTTTTTTATTTTTGTTTTTTTAAGAAATATTTAAAAATGTAACAAATAAGTCAAAAAATGAATAAACGGAATAATAATAATATCTTGGGACAACACACGGTCATCTGATCCCAAACTAGGCAGAGCCTGTGCTATGGCAACCAGACAACTGATAAACATACTTATATATTTCTAAATACATACATATTATAGACAAATTACACCCAGACACAGAACAAATGATCATGCTCATCACACAAAGATTTGTCCTGAGTGGGAATCGAACCCACGACCTACGGTTTAGCAGTCAGGGTTGCTAACCACTCGACCAATAGGCCAGTCATATACTAGTGGCCCGCCCCGGCTTCGCCCGGATTTATATTTTTTTCAAAATTTTCTTCTATAAGAGCTTCTCCTGACAGTAACAAATACAAAAAAAAAAGAATTAGCGAAATTGGTCCAGCCATTGAGGCGTGATGCCGTGACCAAGGGAAATAGGGATTCGTTTTTATAAATATAGATGAACATAATGCTTGGAAAATAGTATACCTATTTTCCAAGCATTATATTCATCTATATTTGGTGGTGATAAAAAAATAGGCCGAATAGCATTCACGTTAATGACGATAAGCAGTAAACGTGATTGGCAACGTGGAGAGCTATTTTTGTGATTTCAATGCTTATGAGTTATAATTGAGTAACTTCTAGCTTTTGTTCATGACTTTGCTCACGTTAATATTTATAGCTTCGCAAAAAAGTAGCTACTGCTACAACTGTTTCCAAGACATCTTCTATCTCAGTACCGAAATTCATCAATATCGGTTGAGCTATTTAGGCGTAAAAGCGTAACAAACTCACTTTCGTAGTTAGGATTTGATCATGTTTGTTGCAAAATAGATATGACCAACTTAACACGAAGAACTGCGCTGCGATTTGCCATGTTTTAGCGTAGTAGTAGAAGTAGGCGTTTTTAATCAAGAAATATGTCCCTGAAGTTCTACGAGGTAACGTTCTCATATTGGAATCTTTGACTTCAAATATCTCGGTAATAATAAAATCAAAAAATTCGGGTACGACACTTCCATCGTGTACCGTATAGCAGTGACTATATCAAAATCTTGAGGAGGTCATGCCAGGTTTCACTCATGAAAAAAAGTTGGAACACGTTATGAATTTCGGATTTTTAGGTTTCCGTAGTCAACAAGGTACAAAGTCAAAGTCAAAACGTTTATTTCAATTAGGCCATTAAATGGTACTTTTGAACGTCATCGTTTACAGTTCAGTAAAATAATAATGTTACATTAATAAAGTTACTCTACTGTCCATTCGGAAAGGTAGATTCTTATGGAGAAGAACGGACAAGAAATGCCACCGTTATAGTTTCGCCATGTCCGTCTGTCTGTCCGCTCAGAGACGCTTAGCACTAGACATTTGGAATTTGGTATGGGTATACAAATTAATCACGTTAATCACGCCGACAGAGTGGTAAAATAAACATGCTTTTTGGGCGCCCCTAAGTGGCGAAGATTTTTTTTATCGTCTATCCCATGTTGTGTGTATCGTTAGATAGATAGTTTAAAAATATTGAGGGTGTGCGAAAACCATTTTTCACTCCAAGGATCCGTTTGCGAAATATTAAGCTTTAAAGTGTTATTGTATCCCTCCCCTCTGCCAGCTAAACGGTTGTTTTCGGAGACGTAAAAAAAAATGGTAGTAGCATAGCCGAATTTAAAAGAAAAACTATACCCAGCTAAGTATGCTTTATAAGTTAGCGAGTAATAGTCGACCAATTAATATAATCATAGAATCAAACAAAAATCACCATTCTAAGTCGGCAATTGTGACCCTACACTGCGCGTGGCCCGACACGCACATGACCGGTTTTTTCATTGCCATAAATCCTTTCCCGGTATTTTGTCATTACGAAAACGAGATTCCTAATAGCATCAATCTGGGGGTCTTTAAGTAAAGAAAGAAAAGAAAGAAAGAAATAATAAAATGTATTTAGCACAGGTACATGAAACACGCACGGTAAAATAACAAGAAAAAGGTAGTTATGCCAAAAATTAAGTGCGTCTCACGGCTGCACTCAAAAGGTCCATTTATGATTTCAGTGATATGTAAGACAGACTGATGCTGTCTGACGCTGGTTTTCTAATTAACCTTTCAAAGGACTAGTGGCGGTTCATTTGAATCAATATAAAATTATAACATATAAATATAGTCGAAATAAAATAGTAAACAGATATAATTGCACATGGAGCAAATTTAAGTACTAAAAACTAACCAAAAGTTTGGGTGATATTATAAGAATGTGAATATAGCATGTGTACATGTAATGTGTTAATAAATACTATAGTTTACTACACTACAATGAAAACCTCAGCAGGCTACAAAAAAGGCACAACAGAGTTCACAAAGAGTGAATAGGTTACTTCTAGGCAAGCGTGCTCCATCGTCGATTACGTCGCTGCCCATAAGGTGAAGATTGTGGTTAAACACGAGCCTATCAATAATATTTAAAACGTTACTTACCATATTTCGAAGGTTTCTTTCTGGGTCGTCATAAAATTGATCTTTTCTCCCTTGAAGTGATATTCGGATGGCCATATTATTTCATTGTCGTCATCTCCTGTACAAACGAAAAGAAAGTACTGTAAATGTAACCCCCTTATTCATAAAATTCTAAATTCTAATTCTCCATTGAAAATTTTGAATAAAGAATCTCAAAATCAGTTTTTTTTTTTTTGTTTTTTAATTTGGGAGAAGCCCGCCACACATTCGCAAGCACTCAACTCCTGAAAGCCATAATCCACAGTGGCGACCACCAGAAAAAAAAGCCGCGCGGTCTACTCTCCCTCCATCTTCGAATTTTCGATCAGGTCACGTGTCCTGACTCGAGTTTAACATTTTTTACCCACCCCAAAAAGTGCACAACGCCGCTAAAGAAGTTTTCACTTCAAAAAAAGGCCGTTAGTATGTTGTTTCATTAATCTGCCTGGCCTTAACTCAAACATGTTGGGGCTTCTAGACTAACCTGATGCAGCTGGTTATGAGTGACGTTCAAAAGTGCCTTTTAATGGTCTTGTTGAAATAAATTAATTGACTTTGACTTTGAGTATTTTACCTGGAGTGACTGCCTATCTGTCAGCAACCCAGTAACTGGGTAACACGAAACCCCATGGCAAGACTAGTCTGATTTCCAGGCTTCTGACAACACTTTGAAACGGAGGAATTCCAGTATCGCTCCTGTTTTTAGTTAGATTTGAAAATTGCGTTCCGTGTTAACTTTAGGGCTTGTGAATTGTTCGTAACGTGCGTGTTTTGTATGTGTTTGTCATTTGTTATTTTCTCCAGCTTTCAAATTCACTATTTCATTAATTGCGAAATAATTTAACCTTTTGAACGCCATTGTCACGTATACATGACAAGCAAGCGCGTGCCCTGTACGCTAAACGTCACAAATGTGTGACAAAAAGTACGGCGAATTTGTGGATTGGCGTCGGGAGCACGCCGATGCGTTTATGCTCTGGCGTTCAAAAGGTTAATCACTCGTTATTTAATTTTTTTACTAGTTTGATACTTTTCATTTAGTTCATCCGCGTTCTAATAATTCATTTTACCATCATTCTGATCGCAGCGGCTTACTTAACCTTTTGCAGGCTATGAAAATGACAATTTAGCAGTTTTATTCCAAACTTTTAAGCATCTGCGAAACAGGTTTTTAAAATGACTACAATTTTTTTTTTCATAATAGTGTATTTCCCTGAAAAAATCTAAGTAGTCCGTCCGATAGATTTCCAAAATACTGGACACGTTTATTTTTATTTTTCACGTAAACAAAAAATGAAGACGACATCGACAGTGCGTCACATTTTAGTACAATTTTTACTAAAACTTGTCGTCACCAGTCTCTAATCTTGAACTTGGATGCGCTTTTTCATTTTGTATCGTTATGAAATGGCTTCTTAAGCCAACGTTTCCAATATATTTTGATCAGCTAACGAATGGTATAAATATAATTATTATTTTTCTATCTAAAAAAATACCTAATACCTACCTGCATAATAATAACTTATATATTATGAAAAATAATCTTACCTAATAAAGTGTATGCGGAAGTTAACGTGAAATATAGAAACAAAACTATAGTGGCGGGAAGGGTCGCCATGTTGAATCACAGTGATGGATTGACACAATTATTGTGAAATTACACAATTTATAGGAAAAAAATCTGATTAAGGCCCGTACACACTGTGCAATACATATAGATGAATATTATCGACGAAGAGTTGAATATGGTAATCTAATCAGTGCGTCAGATGGATTTTCAAAAAATATTGGACACGTTCTTTTTTCAATTTAAAAAAAAAATGTGTGCCCAATGTTTTTTGGTAATCTGTCTGACAGACTAACTTGATTTTTACAGTAAAATACCCTATTTAAGATAACGCAGAATTGAAAATGTCACAAGAGCAATCCTATAAGGATTCCGTTTTCATACAACTTTCGGAGTCTTGAAACAAGGAAAAAAAATATTCCGGGAAAACTGCAGCACAAAATATATTCTGAATGTTTATTTGCCGTAACATTCCGGATTATCCACTGCAACGGTTTATTTCTTTTCAGTGAGCTTGCTCTTTTACTACGTCAACCTAAAATATTACTTTAAACCGCCTTTTTTGTTTAAGTATGGGAAATCATCAAATGACTTCTTCCGCTCTGGGTGGAGCGGAATTGCGTGTCAGACTCTTACTGACTAAAACCCATCCATGTTCCTTCTAAAGCCCTTTGCGTTCCAGAGCCGCGGTGACTCTTTCGAACAGATTCCGCAACCCTGGCTTTGGCCCTTGCGGGCCTCGTCTTTTATGCTGACATCTCTTTGAGGCGCGCGTGAAACACAACGCGCCATCGACCCGGGCCTGGTGGTGACTTTAAACCGCCTACAAATCGGGAGAGGTTCTTAATTAGTCGTTTTTAGGGTTCCGTACCTCAAAATTTCTATCATCTTCTATTTCAATCCTACTTATATTTTCGTCAGAATAATGATCGGTGCTTTCAAAGTTTATGAACCTCTTTAGGTCATGTATACTTGGAAAAATCTAGACTGGATTCGCTTAATGGACCTAACCCAAATCCTCGGTCCAAAAATCAGACTCCCACAGGTTCAATTAAATTTATAATAATATGGTGATAATGATTCATTTTTTTTAACAGTTTTCTTTTTTTTAGGAATTACAGATTTTTTCTTAAAGAAAAATTTTCTTTAAGAAATGAAAGAAAATATGATGTCTTCTGAGTTATTTTCTTTCTTTTTTTATTTAAAAAAAAACGTTGCCCCACACTAGGAACTTCTCCTGTGTCGTGGGTACGTTTACAAACATACAAACTCACATACACACAAACAGGCAGACCCTGAACAACTATCTGTAGGCCATATTAATATTTGTTCCGTGCCCGACAGTAGAGTCACTTTATTAATTTATACTATTATTTTAACTGTTAATGATGACGTTCAATGGCCTAATTGAAATAAAAGCGTTGACTTTGGAATTGAACCCACGACACGCAGCGCAGCAGCCAATCGCTCAACCACTGCGCCAACCGTGTCGTCAACATTTCATGACATGAGAGTTGTTTGTTGTTGGTTCAACAATCTACTTCAGCATTATCTGCCTAGCCTTTTCCCAACTATATTGGGGTCGGCTTCTAGTCAAACCGGATTCAGCTGAATACCAGTAGTTTAAGTGGAGCGGCTGCCTATCAGACCTCCATAACCCATTAAGATTGGAGTCAGATTTACTCATCATACATTTCCTCTTAAGAAGAATTGCGTTTATTCTGTTACCGTAGTATATACTAGCTTGCGCCCGCGACTTCGTCCGCGTGGAATAGTTACTTTGGGCAGTCATTTTATTTTTTTTTAGATACGAAAACACGTGAACATGTGTTTATTTATTTTGAAAAAGTTTATGGTTTTATCTTCAATAATGACAAACTCCCTTACAAACTTTCATCCTATATTTCAACCCCTTCGAGCCATTTTCTCTCTACATAATGTAGTCTATGTCTTTCTACAAGGTCCAATCTAGCTCATTACCAAATTTCATCTAAATCAGTTCAGCGGTTTAAGCGTGAAGCGGTAACAGACAGACAGATACACACTTTCGCATTAATTATAATATTAGTGTTGATATATATATATATTTTTTCTTAGCCTATTGTGTCCCACTGCTGGGCAAAGGCCTCCCCCATATCCTTCCAGACATTCTTTTCTTGTGCCACATCGAACCAGCCTTCGCAGTGTGCATCCAAGTCATCTCGCGGGCGAGTATTGATATTTAATAACAAATTAATAGAATAGGTTAAGTACGTCCAAACCTAATATGATTTTGTTTTAATTTTGAAAAAATCAAAACTGATAAAATCCTCCATTAACAATACTTTTACTCATTTAGGCAGTAATTCGTTACTTTTATCTTTATGCTGATTATTTTTAATTGAAATATATACGTGATAAGCTGTTCGTGCCTATATCATAATACATTCAGGGTTCCGTAACGAAAAGGGAAAACTAGATGTTGATAGGATCACTTTGCTGTCCATTTTTATAAAATTTACTTCGACAATTGTTTGATTTTGTTCTATTCTGAGCAACCGGCAGCAAGTTCGTCATGCTCTTTTAGATTTTACTGCTTGCGGTAGCGTCGGGGGTCGGGTTACCTCTTTCCCTCAAATATGGCGAGGGGGGTAATGGCTGATCTTTGCGTTATGCTCGTGAACGGGTGCTGCTTCTGGTGAATGGTTGCCTTGTCGGCCATGGTTTCTATTATTGTTATAACGATTATCTGCTTATTGTTTATTTTTTTATGGCCCTGGTTTATCACTTGTCAAAGTCAAAGTCAAAACACCAAAACTCCGTAAACACTACTTAAAAGCTTGTCATTCTTAGTCGTTCTTCGTCATGATTACTATGAATTCTCTTAATCGGTATGATTATTATATATCATATTTATTAGTTTATTATTTTAGCATATATATGTATTTTATTAGTATTATATATATTATCTGTATATTCTTTCCGAAATGTTAAAATTCAATTTTGTATCTTAATTTTATTTATTGTACACCTACCACAGTATAGTCTTTATAACCCAAAGGTTGACTGGTAGAGAATGCCTTGATGCATTAAGTCCGCCCATGTACCACTATTGTACATAAAGTTTAAATAAATAAATAAAACGTTTATTTCAATTAGGCCATTAAACGGCACTTTTGAACGTCATCGTTTACAGTTCAGTAAAAATAATAATATTACATTAATAAATTGACTCTACTGTCCATTCGGAAAGGTAGATTCTTATGGAGAAGAACGGACAAGAAACTCCATAGTTACTCTTTCAAATAATGATCTTGTGGCATCGAGTCACAGATCTATTATTAAATTCTACCCTCTGTACGTGTAAGCTGGCACGCCCTTTATGTTAGGAGGCTTATTTAGTTTGATTTATAAATGTTTGATGCCTGACTTTGTCTGATTATGCTTGCATAATGGATTGTGCTATTTAGTTTTAGGTTTTTACGTGTGTAACGCCACACCGCCTCAGCCAATCACAGCGCGCCACACGAATCAGCCTACCCTAGCCAAGCCAAGCCACCACTCCATCTACCGGACGCCTCCGGTGGGGGAAATGCTATAAACTGCCTGCCAGCTACTTGAAGGCCCTCTTTTGCTGCTGAAAACGTTGCAAACTGTTACTATATCCTAATCCTGAACGAACTTGTAATTTTAATTAAATAGTGTGATTGAAGTTCACTTTATGTTTTATACCCACTGTTACACGTGTTACCTTTATTTTCTTTGTAAGAATACTTAGCATACCTTTGTATAAATGTAAGTTCTTCTAACGCAACAGACAAATTTGTTGCTAGGGAGTTTGTTGCGCCACTTATTCTTCCTAACACTAGGAAGTGGCGACGGGCGGGCGTTTTGTAGTATTGTCTTTATGTAGAACTTTGACGTTCAAACAGTGCTGGCACTCTGCCTAATTTGAATAACTTTGATTTTTGACCTTTGATCAGAACATAGAAATGTGACTTAAAAATAAAAAAAAAACAACTAGGTACACGTTCTGCTTAAAAGACAATTCTTTGGAACTTTTTAGTCGTTTTTTCTAATCGTTTTTTTTTTTAAATGTGTTTTTTTTATTTTGCTATTTAGTTTCTTAATGCATATCAGCTAACCTAACCTAACACCACTCTTAAATATAACCACGCCCTTCTGGAACACCCTGTACATACGTGACATAATTTACTCTTGATTGTGTTGGCTTAAAAACAGCAATAGTTTAAAGTTTGGTATGCATTTCAATTTGATACATTCACCCGAGTTCCTAAAACAGTTCCTTTTTAGGGTTCCGTACCCAAAGGGTAAAACGGGACCCTATTACTAAGACTTCCGCTGTCCGTCTGTCCGTCTGTCAACAGGCTGTATCTCATGAACCGTGATAATTAGACAGTTTAAATTTTCACAGATGATGTATTTCTGTTGCCGCTATAACAACAAATACTAAAAAATAGAATAAAATAAATATTAAAGGGTGCTCCCTTTAATATTTATTTTATTCTATTTTTCTATGCAACAAACATGATTTTTTTGCCGTTTTAATAGATAATGGCACAGAACCCTTCGTGCGCCAGTCCGACTCGCTCTGGGCCGGCTTTTTCTTTTGAGCTACTGAATCCTTAAAAATACCACAATGACTTAGAGGTAGATAACTATCTCTCTCGGCTTCGTTAAAAATCTCTTACTCATGTTATTTTTATTATAACCTCGCTTTTCAGAACCGGATGATGAGGTACTTACACTCAACAGCTGGTCTGTAACCTAGTATACTAAGGAGTTACAATAGAATACGAGGCCTGCTTTCACTGGCTTTGCTACCTCTGACGCGTGGACGACAATATCGTTGCCTTCATCATCATCATTTCCGCTTAAAGGAGTCCATTGCTGGGACATAGGCCTCCGCCTAGTGTTACCACACCGGCCGGTCCTGTCGGAATCCCGCATCTTTCACCAGGTCACGGTCCACCTTGTGGGAGGCTTTCCAACGCTGCGTCATCCAGGACCTGGTCGCCACTCTTAAGCCTGCCGAACCCGTCGACTATCAGTTCAGCGAGCAATGTGCTCAGCCCGTTGCCACTTAAGTTTGGCGGTTCATCGGGCCATGTTGGTAACCTTGGTTGTCCTGCGGATATCTTCATTTCTGATTCGACCACGCAAGCAAACTCCCCGTATAGCCCTTTCCAGTACCCTCTAGTGGTATATCTCTTCAAGTACCTAGAAACTACATGTAACGGAGATTTTTTAAATTTGGTTTCTTAGTTATTCACAGATGAACAATATTTGGTATTTGAGTTTGTTTTTCCCATTCTTTAATTTTTAACCGTCGCGAAAATATTTTTTCATGTGAAATATACGATCCGATTGGTCCCAAAGAAATTTCATCAAAAACCAAACTATTAAACCGATTTGGTTTAATAGTTTGTTTTTTAAATCAAAATGGCTGGGGAAAATAGAAAATATATCATCCAAGTAAACGAAATTGCGTGTTTTGCTCCTGTGACTTTCCAGTGGTGGTGTTAGGTGTGGGGTAAAAAGTGAAAAATTAACTTTTACACTGTGATTTCGGAAGTCGGTGTTTTTGGTTGATTCTTCGTATTTTAACACCGACTTCTGAAATTATAGTTATTTTATGCTTTGCGGTGTTTTTTTTTTTCTTTGGAAGTCGGCTGTATTTTTTTCGATTTAAATTTGTGTCCAGTTGACTCGCATGAGGGCTTACAGGTTTAAATGGGAGATAATAGGAGTAGACTATGGGTATTCTTTGCTCAATCTTTAGAGAATTACAGAGGTGTGTTATGTCTTAAATACCCTGTTATTTTAGGCATACCTAGTTACAATGGTTTCTATACATGAGATACTAAAAAAAAAACTATTTTCAAAAGCACGTGGAAATTTTTATTTATTATATTTGAGCTTAAACAATAGCGTAGATAGCGGAGTCGAGTACGAAGCAGTTGTTGTTCCTGGCAGACATCAGGATGTAGCCGTCTTCTCCCCACGTCTCTCCCCCAGGAGTTCTTGATGATCCAGTAGTCTTCACCGTCACGGACGCCGTAGCCCACAACCGTGACACAGTGATCTAGTTCCGAGTCTGCTCCATCCTCCTCACTGAAAATGAGGAGTTAGCCTTTATGTTACGAGCCCAGAGAAGACGCCGACAAACGACGCCGACGTCGAAGTAAAGTCTTGTCGGCGTAGTGTCTGTCGGCGTCTAGTCGTACACTCCTGCAAGCATACTCAGCATAAACCGAGCCGAAAAGTTCTGGAAACAGAACTTCACGTAGCGGAAGATTTAATATGGGAAATCCTCTTACAGAGTGTGCTTATGACCTGCAGGCCAATTCTCTCACTGACCCTTTTGAACATCTGTTGGATGTAGTAAACCATTGACTCACTTGGATTAGCGTAGTCTGATCTCCTATTGGCCTGAGGCGATGGACAAGCGACTTTCTGTCAGAAGGCGAGTGACAAACGCTGTCGAAATGTCACGTGATCAGTCCCTTATATTTGGCTTTTCGATAATCGTTGGATGAAGTGGTACTTTGTCTGGAGCCCCTGTGTTGATGATTTTACTTAGCCACAAGCCCCTAATAAACTTTAAATTCAATAAGCTTTTGCCGGCGACTTCGTACGCGCATATCGTTCTCGTAGGAATTTCCCGTTCCCTATAGCCTTTGTCATGAATCTGGCTATCATATACAAAAATAATTTCGACATCTGAGTTGTAGTTCCAGAGATTAGAGCGTTCAAACAAACAAAAAAACTCTTTAGCTTTATTATTACTATAGAAGATATAGATTAGTATAGCTAATCTTTTTTTTTTTTTTAACGATGGGAAATCATCAAATGACTTCTTCCGCTCTGGGTGGAGCGGAAGGGCGTGTCAGACTCTTACTGACTAAAACCCATCCGTGTTTCTTCCAAGGCCCTTAGCGTTCCAGGGCCGCGGTGACTCTTTCGAACAAATTCCGCAACCCTGGCAGGCTCTGGCCCTAGCGGGCCCCTTCTTTTATGCTGACATCTCTTTGAGGCGCGCGTGAAACACAACGCGCCATCGACCCGGGCCTGGTGGGATCGGACAGCAAGCCACCCAACGCTCGCCGTCCGCAGGCCCGCGCCTACGGTGGCCGGGGATCGCCCTGCGACTCCCGACGCCCGGGGCGTCTTCTCCTGTTGCGGCGGTTGGGGCGAAGGCCTTGCCTTTCCCTCGCGCGGCCCGCCTCCTCCTTCGCTAGCATTACTGCTTCGCAGAAGGAGGTGACCGCTTCCCAAGCCTCCTCGCTCCGGACCATGGATTCAACCAGTAGCTAATCCTTACCAACTGAAGTCGTAGAACAGCCCACTGGAGTATTGCACGAAGCGGTTAGAGGTATGAATGGCCACAGCTACTGGTCCGTACTTAAAAAGGGTCAATTTCATGGCGTTAAGCGCAAAGGGCTTTAGGAGGAACACGGATGGGTTTTAGTTAGTAAGTGTCTGATACGCCCTTCCGCTTCACCCAGAGCGGAAGAAGTTATTTGATGATTTCCCATCTTTAAAAAAATGTAGATAATACTTACAATTCCTTCATAGATACCATAGTCCATTTCAGTAGGAACGCCGTGAGTCATGACGTATTTCATGGCTTCAACTGGCCATGCTCCATTGCAACCAGTTGCCCCAAAACTGTTAGCAAAGATAGGAAACTATAGAGTGTAAAGTGTGGACTTGACAACTATTTGATTTACCTATCAGAGCGGACATAAAAGCATTTATTTCAATTAAACCATTAACAGGCATTCATTATTACCTGCCAAGGCCGCTCAGTCAAAGAGATGTAGCTATTTGAACGTTCCAAAGCGTAGACTCTATGGAGAAGAACGTGCAAGAAACTCCGCGGACACTCTTTTCACTAGACTCCCAGGTTGTAGCTATCAGGAAACACAGAGTCTGGCAGGGAATTCTAATCATTAACTGTACGTACAGTTAATGTGTTCCCAAAACGTTTTGTGCGTGTGGGTGGGATGTCCATCATGTAGCGGTGGCGCATTGCCGTACGTCTTGTGGTCCGATGATGGAACGAGCTTGGTTTTTAATGATCTTGCTATCCGTTACTGCGCTCTGTCTCCGTACTAACCCTATATAAACTTAAATAAAAAAAAACACTCGTAACTAACTAAAACTAAACCTTATCTTAAATACAAAAAAAAACAACCATATTCTAAACGAAAAAACACACTGCAAACTGTAAAATAACTTTAATTTCGGAAGATAACAGTCTCCTCTTCTCACTCACCCCCAAGCACAGTCCACAAGAGACTGTTCGCTCAAATCCAGCAGCCTCTCTCCGTTGACCTTGGCCAGAGCTCCCTCGATGGCAGCATTTGTGCAGAAAGCCCAGCAGGAACCGCAGCCACCCTGGTCTGAATGGATAGGAAATGTAGATAAGGTTTAAGAAGCGTTTTCAAAAGTAGAAAAAACGGCTCTCTCCGCCGCGCCTGTCTGTTTGCCTATACGCGATAACCTCTAGCGGCCGGTTTTAATAACGTATCTACCTCTAACCAACTGTCAATTTAGCTACCAACAGTAGCTAAAACGTCATGTTCGCCTTTCAAACATGATGTTTCAGCAACGGTTGGTAGCTAATTTTACAGTTGGTTAAAGGTAGATACGTTAGTGAGACCGGCCAACTATCGATTTTAATAGGTTTTAATAGGGTTTCCACAAATGGACGGAGTGATTCATGAGGACAGTTTAGGTGTCGAAAATTATCCTAAGGGAACATACTCCCGAGATAAAAAAGTATCCTATTTGTTATTACAGACTATAATCTACCTCTGTGCCAAGTTTTATTAATATCCTTTCGTTCTGATGTGATTGCGTAACAAAAATCCATCCATCAAAACTTTCTCATTAAAGTAATATATTAGTACTACCTTTTGCCCGCGACTTCGTACGCGCATATTCCTTTTTTTCCCGTTCTCGGCGGATTTTCGGGAAATCCGCTCTTTGTGCTCCCCTACACTCCCCAAGGAACCTACATGCCAAATGTCAGCTTTCTACGACCAGTAGTTTCGGCTGTGCGATGTCTGTCAGTCAATCAGTCAGTAACGGAAGAGTTTTATAAATACTGATAAACTAGCTTTGCCCGCGAATTCGTACGCGCATATTCCTTTTTTTCCCGTTCTCGGCGGATTTTCGGCAAATCATCTCTTAGTGCTCCCCTATGGAGTGTAGGGAAGCTACATGCCAAAATCAGCTATCTGCGATCTGTACTTTTGGCTGTCAGTCACTAAGTAATGGTAGATTTTTTTCTTATATATTGATTGATTACAGTTTTGGGGAAATTGGCTAAAATATGACGATGATTGTTGAAGCTGTTGCAAGAAAGTATGCTCACTGGTTCTACATGCTCTGTTACCGAAAAGCGGGGCGGGTTGCTGGTAGGTTTATAATGAAAAAGCAGAATCCTAGAAAACACTGAGAAGACTCACTTTTAACAGGACTATCATCTCCCTCCAACCTCAAATCGTAGTTTTCTGGCAGTTCCTGCACAAGATCATCAACCTCCGTCAGAGTGTGAGGGAAAGGCATCATGTCAGGGTCCTGGTGTTTGGAGACACGGGTGCCTCTCAGGTACTTGAGTTCCTCGGGAGTCTTGTCAGAGAATGAGTTCAACTCGAGTCTGTAGCCCAGGTTCATGCGGTTGTGCTGTTCGATCATCCTGGGTTTTTGGACAAAAGCAATATTTTTTTAAATCAGTATTTTGGAAAATTACTGGGAACCGGCTCTTGTAGTTGACTGGCCCAGTTCAGAACATAAGCCACGCGTTGGAGGGCCACAAGTGCCCATACACCTAAATTTTTGGGGATCTATTGAATGCCGCCGATGCTGCAATTAACGTAGTCATCTACTGGGTCCACATAATCTAAACAGTTAACCAGTAACGCCAAGAAAAGGGAATCTACATATATCAAAACGTATTCCAACAAATTCCTGTACCCTGGCAGGCTCTGGCCCAGCGGGCCCTGCCTCCTATGCTTACATCTCTTTGAGGCGCGCGTGAAACACAACGCGCCATCGACCCGGGCCTGGTGGTGATCGGACAGCGAGACACCCAACGATCGCCGTCCGCAGGCCCGCGTCTACGATTAAGTTCCCGTTGATTTGCTTGGCACATAATTACATAACAAATTATGTTCCATTTTCGAATTTATTCGTTTTCTTTTTTTTTACTCTTGATAGGCACGCGTTTGACCACTATCTCACCTGATGGTAAGCGATGATGTGGTCAAAGATGGAGCACGCTTGCCTAGAAGTAACCTATTCTCTCTTGACTTAAAGACTCCCAGGTTGTAGTGGCTATTTGGAGGTCATGAAACAGGACCCCTTACTCATATTTAGCAGGGATTTGATGACGGGGCAATTCAAATGCTGCACTAATTAATCCGTCGTTAAAAGCAATAAAGCCGTAGTTTACCTCCAGTTCTTCTCGAAGATCTTCTTCCTCATCTGGTGCTCTTGGTCCTGATACAACTTATTGTGGTGGTTGGTGTAGAGGTGGAAGGCCAGGTCCAACTCCGAGGGTAGGTCGGGGTGGAAGAACTTCATGTCCTTGTGGAAGTCCTTTCCAAGCTCCTCTTCTTCGCATTCGAATTCTTGAACTTTAAATAAGATTGATTTAATTGACTGACGTACACATTTTCACAAACTTTGGTTCCTCGAGATATCTATGTTGTAATTGTTAAAGTTGGCGATAAAGGCTGTACAACGTGTAACAGAATAAACACAATACTTCCTAAGGGGTCATTGTACTCATCATTATGAACAACTTTCATTATAGGACCGACACTGAAAACGAGTAAAAGAAATCGATTTCCCCGTACATTTTTGTGCGTATAACTCGACAAAATCTGCTGAACAGCTGACTTTTATCGCGATTGTGGAGTTGGCCCCATCGTAAAACTTGTTTATTATGATGATGAGTACAATTACCTCTTAAGAGATATTGTATTTATTCTGTTAGACGTTGTATATGTCACCGGAATATTGCAGACTCCGTAAGATTGCAATAGATCTTTATTAAATTATAATTTCTCGATATATTATTAAAAAATCGTTTTGTAGACAGTAAATCCCATCCAAATTCAATAGTTTCCAATATATCCGTGTCTTATATAGAAAATTAGTTTACAATTCCACGCGATATTTTACAATCTTACGGCGTTTGCCATTTTCCGGTGACTTATACAATTTTAAAGATTTTCTACTATCTTCGTCTTGATCGCGTTCGGTTTTTACGGCAGTTTTAAGCTGCAGTTGTTCAGGCTAGTTATACCCGAAGGTGGTGGACTGTCGCATTTAACCGACTTCCAAATGATGTAATTACGTCGTCCAAGTAAGCAAAATGACATCGGGTAATTGGCAGGTATCACAACAAAAAAAAAAAAACTTTTTAACTGAAAAATACAACCGACTTCCAAATAAAAACACTACAAAGTTTAAAATAATTTTAATTTCGAAAATCGGTATCAAACACGAAGAAACAAAACTTGATACACCGACTTCTAAAAGTTGTTTTAAACTTTCTTGTGTTTTTATTTGGAAGCCGGTTGACTTTTTTTGTAAAAATGTTTTATACATAATATACTTCTGTCAAATGTAACTAGCGAGGCATAATCAGAAACACACTTCCTCATGGTAGTAAAGAGTCATTTTCTCCTTAAAGGAAGACAGAGAACCTTAAAAGATCCGGTACTTGACGGCTTTTTTAAGTTTCTCCATGTGTTCTCGGACCCGCGTCAAAGGGTTCTGAACAAACCATTTTTTTATCATATTTTAAAATATACTACGTGTAACAGAATAAACGCTAACCCTTTTTTTTACAGAGGATACGGATCCCATGGTAAAATTTGTTCATAATGACATTACAACGAGGACCTCGTGGCTAAAGAATATCAGCCGCACGGGTCGATCAAGGTTAAGCAACGCTTGCCAAGGTTGGTCTGTGGATGGGTGACCATCTAAACATATTGGGTTTCCTCCGTGCCTCGGAAAGCACGTTAAGCCGTTGGTCCCGGCTGCCATTTGTAGATCTTTGGCAGTCCTTACGGATTGTCAGAAGCCAGATAATCTGACACCAGTCTTGTCAAGGAGTACCGTGTTACTTAGTTAATGGGTTGTGGAGGTCTGGTAGGCAGCCACTCCACGTAAAATACTGGTATTCAGCTGAATCCGGTTAGACTGGAAGCCGACCCCAATATAATTGGGAAAAGGCTAGGCAGATGAATGACATTACAATGGCTCCTTTTCAGGTACCTCGCATTTATTCTGTTACTTACCAAATTTACTGATTCTTACCTGTATCTAGGGTGAGCTCTTCATCGCTGACAGTATCCCTGAAGTCGAAGTAGTTGGTGATAACGTGGAAGGCCAGCTTGCCAACAGCGTAGTTGTACTCCTTTTCTACTTGTCTGAAACGATAGAGATGAATCAGTAATCTATACTTACAAAATTGCTTGGCCTGACGCACAGCCAAAATTACCAAGTCTAGAAAGGTCTACGGAATATACGTTTATTTTTTTATGTAGGCATCAGATAAGAAGGATATTTTGGATCAGCACATGACACAAATTGTAGTTTTAACGCGTTAACTAAAAATAATTGTTAACAACTTACTGGACAGGCACGTCAAAGCCGGAATCAGTCTTGAAGACGTACAGCGTTGTCTCCCAAATCGAACTAGCTTCATACTCGTCCGTCCTGGTTCAGATATCTACTACCTTGTCGTAGAGAGTCATACTCTGACCTGGGGGTAAAGCAATTGACAAATTGAAATTCGCTTAACACGACGCGCGTCGAGTAAAGCGGTGACTGAGTATCATCTGAGGACTGGAAGCAGAAGTGTGGGTCGTCCGGCGGAGAGATTGGTAGACAGCATTGCTGTCATGCCATCGCAGATAGAACCTGGATGAGGCTCGCAGAGGGACGTGGGGATTGGAATAAGAAAAGAGAAGCTCATGCTCAACAGTACGCGGCACCGGGCTGCGGATGATTATGATGATGAGATTCGTTTTTAAATATAGGTTGCTGTATAAAGATATGCGCAAAAGGATATCTAATACTGCACCCGCGTTCTTTAGTCTGATGACGATTTTCCACTCGTTTATAAAACGTGGTTATTGCAGGAGAATTTCCTTAATTGTCCTTAATTGTCCTTAACGACGTTAGGCCATAATATAATCAGATGGAAAGATATGATGTCGTCGACGAGGGCCCTTTTTTAATATGGGAAATCATCAAATGACTTCTTCCGCTCTGGGTGGAGCGGAAGGGCTTGTCAGACTCTTACTGACTAAAACCCATTCGTGTTCCTTCTAAAGCCCTTTGCGTTCCAGGGCCGCGGTGACTCTTTCGAACAAATTCCGCAAACCTGGCAGATAATTCTATAACCCTGGCAGTAATTACTTTACAGCAAGCTCCTCTAAATGTCTAAAAACCCTGGATAACGATGAATAATCTGATACCTGTATATGTATGCCCGTACGCGTCAGGTAGAAAGTCTGGTTGCTCTTCTTCAGTTTCTCTCGAGATGCATACGTCTATATTGGTGACCTCTTCGTCGGTGAAGGGGTGTATCTGTAACAATAAAGTTTTACATTGTGAGCAAGCTTCGCAATATTTTGACAACTCATACTGCTATCGACCTCCAGTCTTCTGAGAGGAGAGCAGCGTAACATTCGAACTAGAAAAAGATTTGACATCGCACAAATTCTTTGTGACGCAACCAAAGTTCTCGGCACGGATTTAAACATTTCCCTACTACAAGTACAGTAAGTTGCCTACCGGACACAACTCCCCTCTAGTCAGGGGAACCTTCTTTTCAACCAACTTAAAAAAAGGAGAAGGTTTGCAATTCGTCGGAATCTTTTTTACTTCTAACCGACTTCAAAAAATGTGAGGTTCTCAATTCAGTCGTTTTTTTTTTACTTTTATGTTTGTTACTTTGTAACTGTCATTTGTAAACCGATTTAAGAAAATCTTCTTTCATGTGAAAGGATATACGTTTCGATTGATCCCATAGAAATTTTTATTAAAAACTGTTCAGTATTTTGATTTTTAAAACAAAATAGCTGGAGGAAATAGAAAATATGCCATCCAAGTTAACGAAATTGCGTGTTTTGCTTTCCTTTGGTTGTGTTAGGTGTGTGTGTACTACTAAAGAGTGTAAAAAAAACTGACTTCCAAATAAAAAAAAAACACTACGAAGTATAAAATAACTTTAATTTTGGAAGTCGGTGTTAAAATACGAAGAAACAACCAAAAACACCGAATTCCTAAATTAAAGTTATTTTATACTTTGTAGTGTTTTTTTGTTATTTGGTTAAGTCGGTTGTATTTTTTTTAGCCCAACGCAAAAACGACGGGGTGTGTGTCTGTCTGTGGCATCGTAGCTCTCGAACGGATGAACCGATTTTGTTTTTGTTTTTTTATGTTTGTAACGTAAATTTGTCGGGAGTATTTTTAGCTATGTTTTATGAAAATCGGTCCAAGATGGCCGCCGCCACAAAATGGAGGATTAGATTTCTTTTCACAACTCCCAAAATATGGGTATCAAACGAAAAGGCTTGACTAGTAGAGTACCATACAATATGACAAATTTCATTTTCAAGATGACCTCCTCCACGAAACGGCAAATTACATTTTTTTTTCCACAACTCCCTCAATACAGGTATTAAATGAAAGGGCTTGATTATTAGAATACTATATTCTATGATAAATTTAAAAACCAAGATGGCCGCCGCCACAAAATGGCGAATGACCTATATTTTTTTCATAACTGTCTCAATATGGGTATCAAATGAAAGGGCTTGTCTAGCAGAATAATGTACACTATATTGAAAGAAAATGAGGAATATTAACTAACGAAATGAAAATAAATATATTTGTATGTACATATGTTATGTGTGTCTACACTAATATTATTTGTCTGATCAATGCCCTAGATTGATGACGACCCTGGGAAGAAAACTTATTTTGTTTTTTATTGTAAAAAAGTTTTGTTATCCCGTCTACTCGAAGACGCCTGGACCGATTAGGAAAATTCTTTTTTCGTTTAAAATGTTAGACTTCCCAGGTGGTCTCATGGTCATGGTCAGGTCAGGATCTGATGATGGAATCCTGAAGAAATAGAGGGAACTCTTGTGTTTGGTTTTGTTTCTTCGTTTTTTGATAAATTTCATAAAATTTGATTTACATATAATTTTCTGTGTCATGTTTTGTAAACTTTGCATACTGCTGTATAAATTTAAGTTTTTATAACATAACAGACAGATGCGTTGCTGGGGAGTTTGTTGCGCCTCTTCTTCTTCCCAGCTAAAACACTAGGAAGTGGTGACGGGCGGGCGTTTTGGGGGACTGTCTTTATGTAAAACTTTGACGTTCAAAAAGTGCTGGCACTCAGCCTAATTTGAATAAAAGACTTTTGACTTTTTGACACCGACTTCCGAAATTAAAGTTATTTTGTACTTTGTAGTGTTTTTAATTGGAAGTCGTCTGTATTTTTTGTAATATTTTTGCTGAATAGGTACCAATAGGTATTTTACATCGAGCAACGGTTAATCTGACTTCTGATACCTACAGTAACTGCGTCTCAAAGTTAGCCAATGTTGATAATTTCCTTATTTTTCCCTAACTGAAAGACATAAGATGCTGGAGTCTTTGTTCACCATTTCTTCTGCCCAGCTAAAACGCTTGGAAGTATTTACGGGCAGATTTTTTAAAGCTGTCTTCTTGTCAATATTGTCGTTCAAAAAGTGATGATTCTCCGCCTAAAATTGAGTAGATTAATACCTCATAAGCGTAACCAGTGTCTCCGTAGTACCACTTCCTCACAGTACCGACAAACACGTCCATGCGGGATTCCGTTCAGCACTGTACCTGCATTATTAAAAAAATATAAACATTTTCATAATTTATTAATTTGGTATGCTGGAAGAGATTTCTGTAGAAATAAGCATCACCTTTGTACCAATTTTGCTGTTTCTTCATCTTATCTGTTTGTATGTGTACATAAATTGTTTAAAAAACTTAACAATCTTCAACATCAACAAATCTTGACACTCAAATAGAAATAGAAATAGAAATAGAAATAGAAATAGAAATAGAAATAGAAATAGAAATAGAAATAGAAATAGAAATAGAAATAGAAATAGAAATAGAAATAGAAATAGAAATAGAAATAGAAATAGAAATAGAAATAGAAATAGAAATAGAAATAGAAATAGAAATAGAAATAGAAATAGAAATAGAAATAGAAATAGAAATAGAAATAGAAATAGAAATAGAAATAGAAATAGAAATAGAAATAGAAATAGAAATAGAAATAGAAATAGAAATAGAAATAGAAATAGAAATAGAAATAGAAATAGAAATAGAAATAGAAATAGAAATAGAAATAGAAATAGAAATAGAAATAGAAATAGAAATAGAAATAGAAATAGAAATAGAAATAGAAATAGAAATAGAAATAGAAATAGAAATAGAAATAGAAATAGAAATAGAAATAGAAATAGAAATAGAAATAGAAATAGAAATAGAAATAGAAATAGAAATAGAAATAGAAATAGAAATAGAAATAGAAATAGAAATAGAAATAGAAATAGAAATAGAAATAGAAATAGAAATAGAAATAGAAATAGAAATAGAAATAGAAATAGAAATAGAAATAGAAATAGAAATAGAAATAGAAATAGAAATAGAAATAGAAATAGAAATAGAAATAGAAATAGAATAAGAAGCAGAAAAAAGAGCGTTTTAATGGTAATAATTTTCTTTGGTGTTTATGCTGTATACGGAATAACTTACCATATTTCGAAAGTTTCTTTATGTTGCGTCATAAAATTTAGCTTTTCTCCCTTGAAGTGGTATTCGGATGGCCATATTATTTCATTGCTTAGCTGTGATAGTTTTCCTTTTAAATTCGTTATATATGCTACTACCATGATTTTTTTGACGTCTCCTAAAATAACCGTTAGCTTTTAGTCCAGTGTCCCTCCCCCCCCGGGAGGGACACTGGACTAAAAGCTTAATATTTCGCAAACGGATCCTTTGCATGGAAAAATTGTTTTCGAAAACCCTCCATATTTTTAAACGACCTATCCAACGACACCCATAGGATCCGTAGGATAAACGATAAAAAAAATTAATCGCCACTTTACTTCACTTTAACCTAAACAAACTTTTTTCAAGATTTTATTGTACCACTTTGTCGGCGTGATTAATATCTATACCCATACCCAATTATATTTTTAGTGCTAAGCATGTCAGAGCTAAACCGCGGACAGACATACGGACAGACGTACATGGCGAAACTGTAAGGGTTCCTTGTTGATTATAGAACCCTTAAAATGGCAGTTTGCCTTCCGAAGGTATTGCACCAGGGTAGAATTATTTTTGACCGACTTCAAAAAAAGGAGGAGGTTCTCAATTCGGTTGTATTTTTTTATTTTTGTTACCTTCATAACTTTGTCATTGATGAAACGATTTGAAAAAACCTTTTTTTATATGAAAGGATGTACTTTTCGATTGGTCCCATAGAAATTTGATCAAAATCGGTTCAGTAGTTTGACTTTTAAATCAAAATAGCAGGAAAAAATATGTCATCCAAGTAAACGAAATTGCGTATTTTTCTTTCCTGTGACTTTCCATGTTGTGTTATAACTGTAATTCCGGAAGTCGGTGTTAAAAAACGAAGAAACAACCAAAAATACCGACTTCCGAAATTAATTTATACTTTGTAGTGTTTTTTTATTTAGAAGTCGGTTGTATTTTTTTGTAAAAAGTTTTTTCATTATAAAACTAGGTAGAATTTAAGCGACCGCAAAACTGAACTTGTTGGTTAAAGGCTAAAAAAAAATCAGCTGTTTTTTGTACATCTACACTAATATTATAAACAGGAAAAAATTGTATTTTTGTGTGTGTGTATGTTTGTAATGAATAAACTCAAAAACTACAGGACCGATTTGAAAAATTCTTTCAGCAATGGATAGCTACATTATCAGCGAGTAATATAGGCTATATTTTATACCCATACTCCCACTGGAACGGGTACTACGCCGGTGAAACCGCGTGACGTTCGCTAGTTGTCACATACATATATGGGCCAGTCGATTTTTTTTCGCGTAGTCAGTGTGGGTCCTGTAGTAGAAGTTGTTCATAATGATGAGTACGATGACCCCTTAAGCCATTCTGTTACACGTTGTATAATGGAGGATGGTCAACCAACCACAGGCCGACATCGGCTGTCATTATTTTCGAATAAAATATAGGGTCTGCAGGAAAGATATTGCCTTTAAAAATTACAAAAAAAAAACACAGTTAAAAACAATTCACAATAGGTATTCAAAAAGAACTTA
Organism: Mamestra configurata; assembly: GCA_002192655.3. Classification (NCBI taxonomy): domain Eukaryota; kingdom Metazoa; phylum Arthropoda; class Insecta; order Lepidoptera; family Noctuidae; genus Mamestra; species Mamestra configurata. The sequence goes on from NDFZ01004334.1 coordinate 28,329, forward strand.
CCCACTAAAGTGTAGCCCGAAGCTAAAGAGAAATATAGAAACAAAATTAAAGTGGCGGGAAACTCCGCCATCTTGAACCACGGTAAAGGATTGACACGATTATGGTGAAATTACACAATTTATAGGAAAAAAAGTGCTGATTAAGGATTTTAGTGTGTACGCTACACACTTAAATGTCCGCGCGTCTTTTTTAATAATTAGCATTTCCCCGCGGCCTTCCGATCTGGGTGGAGCGGAAGGGAGTGTCAGACTCTTACTAACTAAAACCCATCCGTGTTCCTTCTAAAGCCCTTTGCGTTCCAGGGCCGCTTGCCCGCGGCCTTGCTCGCGAAATTATGGAATTTCCACTTTAACCGTCACCAGGTTACCATCTATCTCTGCACTAGAATAAACTAAATGGGTCCAGCGATTTAGGCTTGAAAGCGTATCAACCAAACATACTCACTTGCGTATTTATAATACAAAAAAAAAATATTGTATAATATAATTAACTAACTTTTGCTGGCGACTTTGTACGCGTTTTATCCCGATTTTTCCCATTATCGTAGGAATTTCGGGAAAGAGAGGATTTCCCGAAATTCCTTACGGAGTGTAGAGAAGATACATGCCAAATTTCAGTTTTCTACGACCAGTAGTTTCGGCTGTATGTTGTCTGTCAGTCACTCAAACAGCAATGCAAGAGCAGCAATACTTGATTATTATTATTATATTATGTTTATAATATAATTATGTATAAAAGTAAGTATCATCACCCGCATCCACTAAGCATAGGCCTCTCTTCTCTTGTGCCAGTCCCCACGTTCCCGTGCCAGCCTCAATGTCGTCCGTCCATCTCGCCGCCGGCCGATCAACACTTCTTCTCCAACCTTAAGTATAGTTAGAATAATTTAAGAGAAAAAATGACCCCTTAAAAGGTATTGCGTTTATTTTGTTACACGTTGTAGATGATAAAACATGGCCCACTTCATCTAATATCTAATAAACTAAGATAATAATCTCCAGTTATGCTTAAGGATATTTAAAAAAAAATTAAACAACACACTAACAGTATTCCTCTTTTTAAACCAAATTTTGTAGATGTTTTTATTTACTTTGCGTTTAATATTTTATACAGAACATTAAATGAGTTATCTACCACTAAACCTCTTCTACGATATTATATGTAATATATACTTGAGAGGATGGACGGCGTCGCCGAGGCCGGCCCAGAAGGCGGTGGCGAGACGATTTGGATGCACACCGCGAAGGCTGGTTCGAGGTGGCGCAAGAAAAGAATGTCTGGAAGGATATGGAGCAGGCCTTTGCCCAGCAGTGGGACACAACAGGTTAAGGAAAAAAAAAACTTAAATGTTATGGTTTTGCATTAATCTATTTATTGTAAGTCATAAAATAGTTTCATATTATAATGCTTTTTATAAAATATACGTTTCACTCATCTATCAATGTTATGAAGTATTGGCGATCAAATTCAAATGACCGTTTGTTGTTTTTTAAATTTATATTTAGTCAACAAATATAAACTTAAAAAAAAATACTTAAAAATGAGATATCCATCCATCCGTATCTACTCTGCTATCGAAATTAAAGTCGTTAATCCATCTCGGTGATAGTCTGTCACAAACTTGACAAAATATAGGAAAATTAGGAGACTGACCCCTGGTTTCTGACAAAAAATATCAACCCGTCACAATTAAAAAGCAAGTCAAGTAATGCGATTGGTTGCTGTGAAAACTCATCGAACCGCAGCTATATAACGCACGTTTAAAAATTTATCACATTTTTTTTTAAATTAAGCACTGCAAGGTTAATGAGAAATAACTTTATTTTTAAATAGGTTGCATTTTTTGTGAAAAAAAATTGATAAAGTTTACAATTAGGCAGTATGTTTTTGCTATTTTGAGCCAGTAGTTAGTTATTTTAATCCTTGAACTGATAATTTTAATTAATACGAGATAAATTAGTTCTGTGCATTGCAACAGCTACACTGCGATCGCCAACCCGCCTGTCAAGCGTGGCGATTATGGCAACCCTCCCCCCTTATGGCAACCCTTCCCCCTTATGGCAACCCCCCCAGCCTATGTCCAGCTGTGGCCGTCTTTTGGCTGATATTATGATGAAGATGATGAAGCTGGTTTTGCAAAAATCGTACTTTTCTTAAATAAATGGCGAGCAAGGAAGTTGTAGGTATTTTATGCATTTAATAATCTCATCATTGTTTAGCAAAAATACTTTTAAAACGATAGAATGAACCAAAATAGAGTTGCATATTTATTATTTCTTCGCACTTTGTCTAGAATCAAAGTATTAGGTGCAGCAGTGGTCACTTACCAATTTGTTTTCAATAATGCCAAATAATTAATTGTTCTGGATAATGTGGGACGTAAAATAATATCACCATCCCATCACTTCCCGTGAGTGTCGTAAGAGGCGACTAAGGGACTCACCAGAGAATGGGCAGCAGCATTCTCTGTGCATTGCAACAGCTATACTGCCATCGCCAACCCGCCTGCCAAGCGTGGCGGTTATAGCAACTCCTCTCCATTTGGGGGAGGGATATGTCCAGCAGTGGACGGATGATGATGATGATGAAATCATTACTATACAAGTGAGTAAGCACTTTAATATTCTTTGTAAAGAGTTCTCATTGGACCCATTTATCACTAAAACCTATTCTGCACGCACTCGGCTGATCGCAGACTTTTTTAAAAGTGCATAGTGCTTTTTTTAACACGCTTTTATTACCTGTATGTATGTATGTATGTATGTAACCGACCCTTTTGAGCTCGATTTTGCCCTACTTTGAACGATCAGATTTAGTTCAAACTTTGCACACCTGTCAAGGATCGATGACAATGCAAGAATTGAATTAAAATATCCGATTATTCTAATTAGATTCGCCAGGATTAATTAATTAACGCTTTTTAACAATAATGTACATTGATTAATTCTTTTTACATTATTCTTAATCAAATTTATTAAATTTTATTTTCTGTTTTTTAGTTGGATTTTTCTATAAAAGCTTGTTTTTTATTGTACTTAAGTTTGTAAAACTTATATTTGAAAAGAGTAACTATGTAGTTTCTTGTCCGTTCTTCTTCATAAGAATCTACTTTTGCGAATGGACAACTAGAGTCATTAATATTTTGATTTGAAACTGTTAATTTGACGTTCAAAAGTGCCTTTTAATGGTCTAGTTGAAATAAATTAATTGACTTTGACTTTGAATTAATTTATATATACATATATTCTTTTCTATCGTGCTTGTTAGGGATCCTAAGCTTTTTACTACACTTTTTTGTTTTTACCCGTGAGAACATGTAATTAGTTCTATGTCGCATATACAATTGTTATCCATCTGTTACAGCTGTTAGTTCTCCTATGAAATAAATAAATTAATAGATATAAGTGACTCTGGTACACGATCAAATTAATTTTAAAATACCCGCCAAGTCTGAGTTGTAAATCCTCCCCCTTTTTCATCCAGGCTAGGGACCGGCAACGGTAAAGTCGTGTTAAGGGGTTCGAACATTTTTGTATAGGAGCTGACATAGTCACCAGCCGCCATTTTGAGTTTTTTTTTCAAAAACGCGGCGCACCATTATATATTAATATGTACGTATATATCTGGGTACAGGACACTAAAACAAACAAAAAAAAAATAGCAAATGGTGTAGTAGTTTTCACGTGTTTATATTTTTAATTTCTTCCAATAAATGGTTCAATCAAGCAGGGAATTATAATTTGATTATATATTATGCATATAAGCACGTAATTAATTAATTTTTAATGAGAGGAATTTTGGTCACATGACGACTTTAGGCAACCTGACACTTTAGGGCACCATGTTTCACATATTTTTGTTTGTTTAAAATTCCTCTACCCAAGTATCCAAGTATGAAGAGTAGATTTTTTTTTTTTTTTTTTAATACGTTGCCCCACACTAGGATTTTCTCCTGTATTGTGGGTGCGTTTACAAACATATAAACTCACATACACAAACAGCCAGACCCGGAACAACTATCTGTAGGCCATACAAATATTTGTTCCGTGCGGGGATCGAACCCGCGACACGCAGCGCAGCAGTCAATCGCTCAACCACTGCACCAACCGTGTCGTCAATAAGATGTAACTGTAACGTCTGTAACTATGGGGATGACATTATCATGCATGATAAAATCCTCTTTTTCCAATTAAGATTTAAAAATATATATATATATCACCACGACACGCGATTTTGAAAAAAAAGGTGGCCGGGTAGCTATGCCACAAAGGTTCTATCCCCTTGATCTAAAATGACGCTGCTTATATTGGTGCTTGTTATGTTATTTAAAGCTACACTATGGCCGAGTGTCTGGGAACCCCACTATTGTGGCGATAAGCCCCCTCTTTGAGGAGTAGCTAGAGGCGCCATTGTGTCCTCACTTTCCGTCTGTCGCCGGTCATCATCGGACATGTTTGTATCGGGAGCTGCCTGTTTCGGATTCGGCGGGAGGATTTGCCCGGGTGTTATTACTGAGAATCACAAGGAGGACACGGTGGAGCATACGATAGAGGTCTGCCTCGCTTGATCGGAGCACCGCTGTGTCTTCGTAGAAAGATCGGTGGCGGCGACCAGAGCGAGGATGCATGGACAGCAGTCACCTCCTTCAGCGAAGCAGTAATACTAGCGAAGCCGGAAGCGGGCCGCGTGAGGGAGAGGCCTGTGTTCCATTCCCACGTTCCTGTGCTTATCTTATCCATCGATCTCTTTATCTAACCTTCTTTGTTACGAATAATTTATGTGTTAGTGTTCAGCAATCTTTTCATAAAAAATATTCCCTCACTATTTCTCAAATTTTCTAATCCAGCACGAAGACCGTAGCGACATCTCTTGAGATTTTCCTGAATCATAAAGCACGTTAACTTTGTTGGTACTACTAGCCATAACTTAAAATAACGCCATCTATCAGAATTTTCTCGAACTAACCAAGATAAAAACCAGTGTAATGGCCGCTATAAAAGCGTTAATGTCTTCGTTTATTTCCATTTTATATGTTCACATTAATTTTATTATAACAACAGCTTTATTACATGTGGGGTTACGTGAATGAGTTTACAAAATAATGGGTCATTTAGATCTTATAGCATGGATGCTCAATATGATACTTTAATGACAATACCTACATGTAACAACAAACAAACCTATGATACATAAGTAGCTATGTACTTAATATATCATTGAAAATGAGTGCCACTTCTACTAATTATTAAGCAAGTCGCATTCGCATTTCGCAAGAGTTAAAAATAAATTTAAAACTTTTTTCCGAAAAACTACAACCGATTTCCAAATAAAAAAAAAAACACTACAAAGTATGAAATAACTTTAATTTCGGAAGTCGGTGTTAAAATACGAAGAAAAAACCATAAACACTTCACATTTTTGTTCTTTCAGAAATAATTTTTTTTTTAAACCGAACTAAGGCCCATAAAACACAATACCTACATTAAGAGTATAAAAAAAAACAGTCAAAGTCAATTCATTTATTTCAACTAGACCATTAAAAGGCACTTTTGAACGTCACATTTAGTTTGACATTAAAATATTATAGTTAAGTACTCTAGTTTGCCCTTCGCAAAAAGTAGATTCTTATGGAGAAAAACGGATAAGAAACTCCATAGTTACCTACTCTTTTCAAATATAAGTATTGCAATATTTTGTAAATGTCGCCGGAAAATAGCAAACTCCGTAAGATTATAAAATGACTTGAGAGATTGTAAACTTTCGATAAATTGTCAACTGAACATTTGGAATACCTACTATTTTACGCATCAAAATTTTATAGTCTATAACCTCGCGGAGTCATTCCGAGATATTGTGGACTGACATAAAATGGCGACCAATCAGAGCACAAGTCTACAATTTAACCGTTTTGGTGTGACAGTTAAATTGGTAACTTGGCCCTTCATTGGTTTTTGTTTTCTTTGAATAGACCAATGAGAGCCTGTTTCCAGGTTTACTATCACATGAAAACGGTGAAATTATAATAGTAAGACCACACTTTGTTGGGCACGCCACAATTGCGGCGGTAAGGCCCCTCTTTGAGGAGTGGCTGGAGAGGCGCCACGGCGTCCTCACCTTCCGCCTGACGCAGGTACTTACCGGACACGGCTGTTTCGGGAGGTATCTGTTTCGGATTAAGCGGGAGGACACGCCCGGGTGTCAGCACTGTGAGGATCGCCCGGAGGACACGGTGGAGCATACGGTGGAGGTCTGCCCTGCTTGGGCTGAGCACCGCCGTGTCCTCGTCGAGGCGATCGGCGGCGGCAACCTCTCGCGTCCGGCCCTGGTTGAATCCATGGTCCCTTGGTCACCTCCTTCTGCGAAGCAGTAATGCTAGCGAAGGAGGCGGGCCGCGCGAGGGAAAGGCAAGGCCTTCGTCCCAACCGCCGCTACAGGAGAAGAAGCCCCGGGCGTCGGGAGTCGCAGGGCGATCCCCGGCCACCGTAGGCGCGGGCCTGCGGACGGCGAGCATTGGGTGGCTCGCTGTCCGATCACCACCAGGCCCGGGTCGATGGCGCGTTGTGTTTCACGCGCGTAACAGCTAAAGTAACAGCTAACTCTTAAAACCCAATGAAAAACCTATTGTATTATTTTTAGAAAATAAGAAAGTCAAAGCTATCCTACTGGCCTACTAATTGATTCTAATATTAAGTGTGTTGGAAAAGTAAGGAAATTGCAAAGTAAATAAGCTATAAAATAATAATAGCTAAGGCATTAGATAACTCTTAAATTCAAATGAGATACCTATTGTATTTTTAGAAAATAAGAAATTCAAAGCTATTCTACTGGCCTACTAATTGATTAATATTAAGTATTTTAGAAATGTAAGGAAATAGCAAAGGATAATGGGTCAATGAGTCATTAAATAACTTACAATAGTTTAATCATCAATATATTTAAATTTGTACTGCACATTTTATATTATATATTACACTGGTTATAATTATGGCAACAACTAGCCAAAACACCGAACCATTTATGTAAATAATGGTCCGTTATCATCATTCTTTCCAACATAATAACGATAGCAATCAAACATAATAACAATAGTAAAACAACAAACATTAAAAATGGTAATACAGTAATACTCATAATACAATAAGAGCAATTAAATAACTTAGCATTTACCTGTAGGCTGGAGCTCCGTTCTGGTCAACTTCTCGAACAAGAATGGTTTCTGAAATCGGCTGGAGATGTTCGCGACGTCCCCGCATGGGGGCGTGGCAGGCGGGCATAGGCTAAGCCTTTAATCCCGCGGCGTCGGGGTGTTCGTGCCCGTAACTACGGGCACGGCGTTGGGGTGCCATATAGGCGCGGCTGGTGGCACGCGCGACTCTAGCATCGCTGCGTGCCTATAAGTGTAACTGTCTTATGTGTTTCAGCAGAAGCGCCGCGGCACCGTCCCACAGTGCCGCATCTTCACGTGCCTACGGCGGTCAGTCCCCGCCAGGTGAGACCTCCGGTTGCCCGGAGGAGGCCCGGCGAGAGACGACCAGCGACGTAGGCGACGACTTTAAGGCGTTTTAGGTTATGCAAAACATTACTATTTGATCACGTTTTAACAGTTAAAGGAATACTCATGATAACCATAACAATAGATACCAATAGAATAATTAGGATAATCTATTACGCGCCTCAAAGAGATGTCAGCAAAGAGGACGGGGCCCGCTAGGGCCAGAGCCTGCCAGGGTTGAGGAATTTGTTCGAAAGAGTCATCGCGGCCCTGGAAAACAAAGGGCTTTAGAAGGAACACGGATGGGTTTCAGTCAGTAAGAGTCTGACACGCCCTTCCGCTCCACCCAGAGCGGAAGAAGTCATTTGATATTTCCCAACCTTAAAAAAAAAAAAAAACGACCACACTTTGTAAACTAGCATTTTGTTTACAAAGTGTGGTTTTAATATAAATTTCAAATTTTCTTTCATTTAATTCTAATATGTCACAAGGTATTTTGTTGTAGCATTTAACACAGTACCCCATGAAAGATGTTTGCACTTTGGCTAATCAATAAAATGTTTGATCTAATTTATTTCTATTTCTAGTATTAAAATGTTTTCTCTGTACATTGCAACAGCCCCCCCCCCCACAATAGGGGGAGGGCTATGTCCAGCAGTGGACGTCTTTCGGCTGATATGAAGAAAAGAAAATCACAAAGCTTGCCTGATATAATGTATTTGAGCCTCTGCACGTATCATTGTGTGTGGAGTTTCTTGTCCGTTCTTCTCCATAAGAATCTACCTTTCCGAATGGACAGTAGTCACTTTATTAATGTAATTTTATTATTTTTACTGAACTGTAAACGATGACGTTCAAAAGTTCGTTTAATGGCCTAATTGAAATAAACGTTTTGACTTTGACTTTGACTTTGACTTTGTGTGTAACAAATACAAATATTTTATTTCAGAATTACCAAATACAAATATTTTATTTCAGAATTACCAAATACAAATATTTTATTTCAGAATTACATCCATGTAATTATTTAGCCGCGAGCTCCTTAATATATGGATGGAGTTACCATCCATATATTAAGGAGCTCGCGGCTAAATAATTACAGCCGCACGGGTCGATCTTCAAGGTTAAGCAACGCTTGCCGAGGTTGGTCTTTGGATGGGTGACGATCTTAACATACCGAGACTCCACCATGCCTCGGAAAGCACGTTAAGCCGTCGGTCCCGGCTGTCATTTGTAGATCTTTGGCAGTCGTTACGGATAGGCAGAAGCCAGAAAATCTGACACAAGTCTTACCAATGAAGACCGTGTTACCCAGTTAATGGGTTGTGGAAGTCTGGTAGGCAGCCGCTCCACGTAAAATACTGGTATTCAGCTGAATCCGGTTTGACTGGAAGCCGACCCCAATATAATTGGGAAAAGGCTAGGCAGATGATGACATCCATGTATTAACTCGACCTTAGTAACGTTCAAAAGATTTTATTTTCCTACCTATTCTTGGTGTCACTTGTCCCCCTTAAGTGTGAAGACATTTGATTTTATGAGCACTAACGTACAATGCTCACAGCGGGCACAGCTGTGTCCCACATACTCACTTACTTACGCTTTACTACCCCAGGTAAGGGTAGTTTATTCCTAGGCTGGTATAAACTATCCTTTTATATGTCTACCTACACTCGAGTCGTTTATACCTTCGTCGGTTTGCAAATTGTTTACTTTATCAAGTTTTTTAATGCATTGATTCAAAAACTTAATTTTTTAAACAAAAAGCCATCGAGACGTACAAAAAAAACCGAGAGCCTAAGTGGGAAACACAATATTTTTCCAATATTTTTTTTATATGTTCGCGTTTGTATTTATTTTCGCGAATTTTAGTTTTGTTATTCAGATCATGTTTTTGGAATTATTTATTTTTAGAGTAAGTAATCATGTCTCCAAAAACAACCGTTTTTCTGGCAGAGAGGGGAGACACTTGACTCTAACAAAAATTAGCACTTTAAAGCTTAATATTTCGCAAACGTATCCTTGGATGGAAAGTGGTTTTAGCAAACCACAACCAATATTTTTAACGACCTATCCAACGATACCCCACACCATAGCGTAGACGATAAAAAAATCATCGCCACTACACATGTACCTACACCCCAAAAAAAATTGTATTTTAAGATTTTATTTTACCACTTTGTCGGCGTGGCGATGTTTACGCATACCAAATTTCAACTTTCTAGCGCTAAGCGTCTCTGAGCTAAACCGCGGACGGACAGACAGACGGACAGACATGGCGAAACTATAAGGGTTCCTTGTTGACTACGGAAACCTAAAAATTATAATATATATTATTGTATTAGTTTTATTTTATGCTCAGAATAACATTTTTAATAATGGGTCATCCACATGTAAGACTTCCGTAAACTTCTTTTACTTTGTCTATTCAACCAAGCAATGCATATAAATGACGGTACCAGTTATATTAGTCTATGAATGACGGTAGGATAGATTTTTTTTATTCTATGTAAAAAGTCTGTATCGTGTGGATTTACTATAAGGTGACGAACCAATTTTTACCCTGACTGTAGCTACATAAAGTTTGTGTTTATGTTCTCAGTACGTTTTGTGGCCTTGTCTAGACATATTATACATATATAATATAATAATAACATTATTAAAGAAGTAAATTAAGTCTTTGGTTTAAGTTTAATATTTTTTTGGCTGACTGACACACGAGTAATCCTCACTCGTGTGTCTGACCGTCTGTCTGTCTTCCCGTCTGTCACTGTCCTTTTGATCTTCATGAAATGACGAAATCTAGGACACAGCACATTATCTATCCTGCCAGGGTTGCGGAATTTGTTCGAAGGAATAACCGCGGCTCTGGAACGCAAAGGGCTTTAGAAGGAAAACGGATGGGTTTTAGTCAGTAAGAGTCTGACACCTCTGTCCACCCGGAGCGGAAGAAGTCATTCTATGATTTCCCATCCATGAAAAAAAACGCATTGTCTATACTATAATATAATAAAGCTGAAGAGATAGTTTGTTTAAACGCGCTAATCTCTGGAACTACCAGTCGGATTTGGAAAATTATTTTTGTATATGATAGCCACATTCATAAGCAAGGCTATACAGGAACGGAAAAAACGGGATTTGCGCGGTCGAAGTCGCGGGCAAGAGCTAGTTTATTTCATAAAATTGTTTTTTTTTTGTATAAAGCCTAGCTTAAGTTGAAAACTTTTGATTGAAAAAATGTTGGATAGTGATTTAAAAATCACTTTATGTGTTCATAGTCATTTCTCATTCCATCCTATTTTTAGTAGAAACAATCATCATAATATTATTCACATTAAACAACTGGAAATAAACAAGAAATTAAAGAAAAAGTAACTGTCTTCCATTAATTTCTCGGCGGCGAGTATTATTTTGGGCAAATCTTTCAAAGTCGTCTCGCTAAGACCATTATTATTCAACAAGTAGGTAAATATAATTTTAGGGTTCCCTATGTAATAATAGAGGATCCCAAGTAAGATCGACCTTCAGTCACTTGCTTACCAGATGAAAATTGTATTTTATCGAAAAAAAAAAAATATTTTTCTGAACAAATACCAATAGGGTTGCCGTAAAAAAATATGGCCATGGCTATGATAACAATATTTATAATAATATTTAGATTTATTTTTAATTTTCACTGACTATAGTTCTGTACTCACAATAAAATTGCCTTCATTTAGATATATTTTTCATATTTCATAATTGTAAACATAAATACTACTAAGATTTGAGGTATAGTATTAATGTATAAAAAAAATATATAATAAATACATAATAATATATACAATAATAATTATGAAACAAAAGCAGAGAACTCTTGTAAAAAACATTTAAAGAGAGAGGTAGTGGTTTTTGACCAAAGTTTTTTGTGTACTGCCCAATCAATCGGCCTTTCTAATATTTCCTTAACATTGTTGTGGTCGGGTTCCAGTCTACCAGGATGCAGCTGGGCACCAGTATTTTGCATGGAGCGACTGCCTTTCCAACATCCAAAACCCATGATACCCCATGACAGAACTGGTGTCTTGCTTCAGACTATTTGTAACGATTGTTAGAGATCTACAAACGTCAGCCGGGACTAACCTTATCGTGCTTTCCGAGGCACGAGAGGCTTTCAGTATGTTGTATGGATGATCGATCACCCATCTAGGGGCAACTTTGGCAAGCGTTGCTTAACATTGAACCATTCACAGTAAATTGCCAATTCACTATGGTTAAATTAATTTTAACTTATATAAAATAATTAACGCCTACGGTAGGCGCCAGATAAATTTGCAAAAAAGTACATTGACCTTTCCCTAATATCCCCCCGTACGACCCACACAATAAATTATGTAACGTTTCTCATTACTAGATAACGTAAAGGATCATGATAGAAGTCGATTCAGCCGGTCGATTCTCTATTAATGTCGAAGTGAAGGCTTGGGTGAAGTGATCACGAGGTGAGCTGTCAATCAATATAAACAAGATCTCACGCGATCACGGAGTGAGCTGTCATTCCATCTTGATTATATGAATTGACAGTTCACCTCCTGATCACTTCACCCAAGCCTTCACTTCGACATGTTTACAGAATCGACCGGCAGGACAGCTTTATGCCTTTACTTCTGTTTTAGATATTTAAAAAGTCAATAAATGTATTTATGTTCGTCCATGCAAAGAACAATGCCCATCTACCATACATCGTTGGGCCCAGAAATGGAAAGTTAAATATTGTACTAATATTTTTTTGTATTACTTAAATAAATTACTAGCAAAATAAAAAAAAAAACAAGGAAAGTCCGCCATTTTGCTATTATACCATTTCTCGAATGGAACTTAAAGTCATAAAGGACTTTGAATTATAATGGAAAAAAAAACTTAAACATAACAATTTTGTCGTTACGTCTTTTTTATGGGAAACCACCACATGTCTCATTCCACATACCTTAGAGAGTCAGACTCGTACTGACTAAAACCCATTCGTGTTCCTCTAAATGCTCTTTGCGTTCCAGGGCTGCGGTGACTCTTTCGAAAATAAGGATGATGAAAATTCGTACGGGAATAGAAAAAACGGGATATGCGCGTACGAATTCGCGCTAGTTATTTATATCCTAAAATATACAATTCTTCCGTTACTGACTGACTAAGTGACTGACAGACAACGCACAGCCGAAACGACTGGTCGTAGAAAAGATGTTCCGAAATTTCAACGAGAACGGGAAAAAACGGGATATGCGCGTACGAAGTCGCGGGCTAGTCTACACTCTACACTAATATAATATAAATTTGTATTTTTGTGTGTGTGTGTGTGTGTGTATGTTTGTAATGAATAAACTCAAAAACTGCTGTGCCGATTTCAAAAGTTCTTCCACCATTGGTTAGCTACATTATCAGCGAGTAACATAGGCTATATTTTATCCCCGTATTCTCACGGGAACGGGAACTACGCGGGTGAAACCGCGTGACGTCCGCTAGTTTATTATAATTTCATTCAACACAAAGGTACAATGCCAGGACTACAAAATGACGTAGCTTAAAGTATTGTCTACCGCGTAAAAGAAAACAGAATGAGGTTTGAAACACAATTTTATAAAAACATAAAAGTTAAGGAAATCCTTCTTTATAATATTTCCATTTTTCCCTTCGTATTTATAAGCTTTTTTACCAGACTTTGTTTTTCTATATAATTTGATACGGAACACGGAATTTGAACTTTCTAAACTTTGGTTAAGAAAAACATTGAGAGGATTAAATGGTTCAATTGGTTTTCTATATTATAACCTAAAATATATTTTGCTTATAATTGCACCAATCCGCCTAGCCGGATGCAACTGAGGACCAGTATTCTACACGAAAAAAAAAGTATTTATTCACAGTAATACATTGTTAACAAATAGTAATTCCACTGCCACTTCTTCTTCAGCTAAAACACTAGGAACTGGTGACGGGCGGGCGTTTTGGGGGACTGTCTTTATGTAGAACTTTGACGTTCAAAAATTATTACCTCTGCAAAACTGCAAAGCAATTTGTTGGCAGATGTAGCTGCATTTCTCTAGCCCATATGTAAACAGATACACATAAAAGTACAAGTTTTTTGAAGTGAAAACTTCTTTAGACGCGTTGAGCACATTTTGGGTGAACAAAATCACGGAACTCGCGTCATCGTCACCGAACGCTTTCCATGAGCTATGTATACTGTTTATATATGTGTACTTTTTGGGTGAACAAAAATCATGGATCTCGTGTCATCGTCACCGAACGCACTTCTATTAGCAGTCCCCAAAAACTGCCTCGCAAGATTTTTTTTATATTATCAACATCACTGCTTTTACTAAACTCATTGAAGATGTACTTAATATGTATTTTAACTTTAAAAGACGCTCTTGTGAAACAATTGAAGCGACTTTCGTGAGAAAACTTCAATTGTTTTATAATAATTATTAAATATTTTTAATAATGTTTTTTTAATAATTCAACCCAGTAACTGGGGAACTGGACTGTGACTGTCAAACATCTTCAAATGACAACTGGGAACAACGGCTTAACGTGCTTTCCGACATACGGAGGAGTTTCGGTATGTCATGGATGGTCACCGATCCAAAGACCGACCCCAGGAAGCGTCCACGACACTCCACGATCCTTAAATATTCGTGTGGTGCTTTCCGCAAAAGACCACCCCAGACAATAACTTACATGGTTGTCTTACGACTTGACACTTAGGTACATCGTGCAGATTCAATCCGGTTAGCATAATATTTTATATTTTCATGTATAAATAATTAAAAAAAAATCGGGGCTCGTTGCCAAATAATAACAGCCGTACGTGTTGATCTTCAAGGTAAAGCAACGCTTGCCAAGGTCGGATTGTAGATGGGTGACCATCTTAACATACAGAGATCCCTCGATGCCTCGGAAAGCACGTTAAGCTGTTGGTCTAACTGTTTCTGTGATTGTCAGAACCCATAGATCTGACACCAGTCTTATAAAGAAGTATCGTGTAACACAGTTACTGGGTTTTAGCGGTCAGATAGCTACCTATCTGACCGCTAAAACCCAGGAACTGGGTGAAACGACTTCTCGTTTCGTGTAAAATTTCAACTGAACCCGGTTTGACTGGAAGTCGACCACAATATAGTTGGGAAAAGGCTAGGTAGATCTTTTGTTACTATTCACTAACTAAAAGAGTGTCCGTGGAGTTCCTAGAACGGAGATGGAGATCTATGATTTTTATTTTTAGTTGTATTTTTTTTTTAAGTTTGTTACCTCATAACACCGTCATTTATGAACAGATTTGAAAAATTCTTCTTTTATGTGAAATGACATACGTCCCGATTGGTCCCATAGAAATTTCATCAAAATCGGTTCAGTAGTTTGGTTTTTAAATCAAAATAGCTGGAGGAAATAGAAAATATATCATCCAAGTTAACGAAATTGCGTGTTTTGTACCCAAATCGCTTCTACTGTGCCCATAAAATTTGAAAAGTTCTCTCTATTTCTCCAGGATCCCATCATCAGATCCTGACTTTATGATCATGGGACCACCTGGGAAGGGAAGCATACCCTTTCAAACAAAAAAAAAAAAAAAATCAAATCGGTCAAGCCATCTTCGAGTAATCGGGGAACACATAAAAAAAATAAAAATAAAAAAAGGTTCCCACGAATTGAGAACCTCCTCCTTTTTGTGAAGTCGGTTAAAAAATACAACCAACTTCCAAATAAAAAAAAACACTACAAAGTATAATTTCGGAAGTCGGTGTTAAAATACGAAGAAACAACCAAAAACACCGACTTTATACTTTGTAGTGTTTTTAGGGTTAAGTACCTCAAAAGTTTTTTTTATTATTTGGAAGTCGGGTGTATTTTTATCTGCTGGTTACGAGACGCAAATTACCGTTCAATGTGATGACACTTAGGAGCGGCCTATGTCCAGCAGTGGACGTCTCCCGGCTGATATGATGATGATAATAAATTTAATGCTTGTAATATTTAAAACTAGCTCTTGCCCGCGATTTCGTACGCGCATATCTCGTTTTTCCCGTTCCCGTACAGCCTATATATAGCCTTCCACATGAATGTGGCTAACATATCAAAAATACATATACAAAAATAATTTTCCAAATCCGACTGGTAGTTCTAGAGATTAGCGCGTTCAAACAAACAAACAAATTCTTCAGCTTTATTATATTAAGTATATATGCATAAGGGCATCGGACCGGTCGGTGTGGCAACACTTGGAGGACGCCTATCTCCAGCAGTGGACATCTTTCGGCTGAAATGATGATGATGACCAAACCTCAGCCATTCAAGCAAAAATCCATACAGCTCCTAGAACACTAATTTAATTCTATGTAATTAAAATAAGTGCCTCATTAAACCCGATACGGTTAATGTCCGTCGCCTCCAACTCTGCTTAGCACGTGAGGGTGTATGCGTGCCTGATACACACGGCTGTCAAGGTTTAGAAAGCAAAATTGAATTGTTCTACTTGTTTTTACTTTCACTAGATCGCGGATGCGAATCGCTTGTAAAGATGTGTTGTTTTGTTTTGTTGTAAAACTGTGAAGAGTCGTTTCTGTTAGACTATGTGAAGATTGTTTTGGAAATCAGCCGGTCGATTCTGTAAACATGTCGAAGTGACGGCTTGGGTGAAGTGATCACGAGGTGACAATCCATATAATCATGATGGCACGTGATCACGAAGTGAGCTGTCATTCCGTCTTGATTATATTGATTGACAGCTCACCTCGTGATCATTTCACCCAAGCCTTCACTTCGACATGTTTACAGAATCGACAGGCAGAAGGCCGTATTCTTGTATACAAAAAACGTTTAAATTCAGATGACAATCACATGTAACGATAAATGTCAAAATTAAGGTATTTTAACGGTTTTGGAGGTATTTTAATAGATCTAAACTGGGATTAGAAAGCGAACATTTCTAAGGAAAACGGGAATTGCCCCTCAGGCCTTAAATGATTGGATATTTACAAATACCACATCGGAATTGGTCTGATGGGATTGACATGTCTCCGATACCAATAAAGCGCAGAGCAAGGAAACTTGGCTGGACACAAGCATCCACTAAAATACAGTTTTAAATCATTAAAAGGATAAACAATGCACCTCCATTTTAGTTCACAAGTATGTGCGTTAAATGGATCTATAAATTCTCGGTTCCTGAACTCTTTAAGCCCAATGGGACGACAATCCGACAAGACACGGGAATTACCTTAACAATTCTTATAGGTACAAATTTCCACGCCCCGCTATCCATATTTTTCGTCCGTATGTCTCATCTCCCAGGGCTGTGCCAGGGAGGGGATCAGGGGATACCTCAGATCGCGTCGAATCGCCGCGAAGGACGGACGCGTTATAAAATGGTCCTCTGAACCTCGTGCCAGTGTCGAGACAATGGTGAAATACAACGTTTGGTTTGCTTTTACAATCGCCATCTCCTTGGCAGTTGGTAAGTGCTAGATTTTATTACGAATTTTATTGGTTCGTTTGGAAAAAGAACGGTTTTTTTTTTCCGTCCTTTGATTCGTGCTTTTGGTTCGTTTGTTTTTTTTTTCGTGTTCTGTCACAATGGTAATTAAATCTTTTTATTTGAGACTCTTTTTCGTGTTATGTTTTACCGTGTTTAATTTTTACCATCATGGTAAATTGCTATAATCTATTAGCGATTTGAAAAACATGAAAGAAGATATTGTTTGATATCAATGTTGTCCATACAAGATTTGGAACTGAAAGATGACCATTAAATATTTTAAAGGATAAAAAACAAACGAATAGGTATTTTCCATTGTCAATTAAGTACGCATTTACGTGATCTTTAAAACTCCACTTAATTAAGACGAACAAGTCCCTTTCAAAAATATTATCAGCTGTTGTTGTTGATCCAAAGCTAAGTAAGACATAGATTTATCTAGATAAAAGCCTATTACAGAAATGGGGTTACAAATGTCGGCCTAGACTCCTGACCACCTATTCACCTCTCCTTTTAGTACGTCTACGTACATCAGTCAAATGTTTTTCCAATAATGTACTCGGCACTTACTGTCTCCGTCCCAGGGTTTTGAAGCCCTGATCTAGTATCATCTGTAAACCTGCTGACAGAATTCGTGTTTTCAGCTGTTATGTATGTAAAACTGTGTCAGAAAATTGTCTTATCATTCAGGTTTTTCCTACTTGAAGGACAGGGATTTTACTCATTAGTAATAGTACCTGGATGACCGAGCCGTTAACGTTTTCTAAAAATGAAACCTAGCTAGATCGATTTATCGCCCCCGAAACCCCCTGCATACTAAATTTCATGAAAATCGTTGGACGGCTCCAACGATTTTCATGAAATTTAGTATGCATATTTCCGAGATTCAGATTAAATATTTACAAATATACAAGAATGGCTCGTTTAAAGGTATTATATTCACATTTAGTCATTCTTGTAATAATAACGCAGATATTTTTGCTCCATAAATGATTACTTGCTTGCTAAAACAGTCAATCGAGTTGGACTTGGGATTTAACAGCTGATGAAGATTTTTCTTTTTAACAGACTTCAAAAAAAAGGAGATTCTCAATTCGGTTGTATTTTTTATGTTTGTAACCTCATAACTCCGTCATTAATGAACCGATTTGAAAAATTCTTCATTTTCATGTGAAAGGATTACGTTCCGATTGGTCCCATAGAAATTTCATCAAAATCGGATCAGTAGTTTGGTTTTTAAGACAAAAATAGCTGGGGACAATAGAAAATTATATCATCCAAGTGAACGAAATTGCGTGTTTTGCTTTCTTGTGACTTTCCAGTGGTTGTTAGGTGTGGGGTACCACTAAAAAGCGTTTTTTTTTAATAAAACCGACTTCCAAAAATATTTTTTTATTATAGATTAGTCGAGTTTAATCGCAACCTCACTTGATGGATAGCGATACTGTGGTCGACGATGGAGCACGCTTGCCTAGAAGTAACCTATTTACTCTTGACTTACGGCCCGTTTCAATAATGTATCTACCTTTAACCAACTGTCAAATTAGCTACCAACAGTAGCTGAAACGTCATGTTACGAAGGCAAAAATGACGTTTCGTCTACTGTTGGTAGCTAATTTGACAGTTGATTAAAGGTAGATGCGTTATTGAGACCGGCCGTTAAAGACCTCTACATTATTCAGGAAAGGCTTTCAAAGATTTATTTTGTTTTTAAACGACTTCAAAAAAAGTCGGTGGTTTGTTACCTCGTAACTCCGTCATTTATTAACCGATTTGAAAAAAATCTTTCATAATCTGAATTATTTATTTTTCAGCAAGGTTAATATAAAAATATAAATTGCTGAAAAATAAATAATTCTGTGTTTCCGCTACATTCTGCCTTACAGCACGCAAAATAATATTTTTTTTGTAGTTGTATTATATTCCTTTCCGATTCCCCATAGAAATTTCATCAAAATCGGTTCAGTACTTTGGTGTTTTTTTTTATTTTCTTTTATTTAATATGGGTTTGCTCTTGACTCTAGTCTAGGTCATAGATACCAGAGACAAAGTCGACGATGGAGCGAGCTTACCCATCAAAAGCCTGTTCACTCTAATTTTGTTTAAATCGAAATAGCTGGAAAAAATACGCAATTTCGTTTACACGGATGACAAATAATCCTAGTAAACGAAATTCCGTATTTTGCTTTCTTGAGACAAATGAAAAATAAAAAAACTTTTTGACAAAAAAAATACAACCGACTTCCCGAATTTCGGAAGTCGGTGTTTTTTGTTGTTTCTTCGTTTTTAACAACGACTTCCGAAATTAAAGTTATTTTATACTTTGTAGTGTTTTTGTTATTCGGAAGTTTGTTTTTTTGACATCTGTATAGATCAAGTCGAGTGGTTCTTTCTAAGTTTTCTTTTGAATCACAACAAAGTGCTTTTGGAAGATATTAACCAAGACCGCGGTATAAACTGCCTCTTAGCTATTTAAGAGATTCACTTAAAATAGAAAAATAAATTTATTTTGTAAAACATGAGTATAGTATACTGGTCTTAGAATTAAAATGAGGAAGCAACATGTTTTGCCATACTACGTACTTCCCATCTTCTGAAATCAAGAAGTTTTATACCTACCTAAAGGCGGAGCCGCGAGCAGAAATAGTACCTATCCTACTAATATTATAAACGCAAAAGTTTGTAAGTATGGATGGATGGATGAATGTTTGTTAGGTACTCTTTCACGTCAGAACGGCTGAACGAATCTGGTCTTAGAATTAAAATGAGTAGGAAGCAACATGTTTTGCCATTTATGGCGTACAAAATTGGTCGCACTAGACAAACAACACAAAAATAAAAAAAAATAAGAAATTACAATGTCAAAATCTGAATGAAATTTTTATTACAATGTCGAAATTTAATTCAAAATTACAATGTCAAAATTTAAATTTAATTCAAAATTAAAATGTCAAAGTTCAAATTTAATTTGAGAATTCTATACAACCAAAATATCATGTAATAACATCAGGTATCTTATTATAAGTATCATTTTAGGATCTCATAACATTTTTACATGGTGTCACATGTAACGAAGACTTCGATGAAGAAGAAGAAGAATACAGCATCTCTATAGCCTAGTTTGTTAGGTAAAACACCGAATTCGGGACTGTGACTCTCTGAAATCGCCACTAACCTACCGAGTTTCCTCCGTGCCTCGGAAAGCACGTTAAGCCGTTGGTCCCGGCTGTCATTTGTAGATCTTTGGCAGACGTTACGTATTGTCAGAAGCCAGAAAATCTGACTCGAGTCTTGCCAAGAAGTACCGTGCTACCCAGTTAATGGGTTGTAGAGGTCTGGTAGGCAGCCGCTCCACGTAAAATACTGGTGTTCAGCTGAAGCCGGTTTGACTGGAAGCCGACCCTAATATAGTTGGGAAGTGGCTAAGCAGATGATGACAGCATATTATGTTGAAATAGGAGCATTTCTGGCGTCGCACAGGTCTTTTTACATTTTTAACCGACTTCAAAAAAGGAAGAGGTTCTCAACTCGACTGTATGTTTTTTAATTAGTTTCTTTTCTTTGGTTGTTTGTCTTGTGTTAATCCCAAATTATAAACATTTTTATCTTTCTTTCTTAATACCCACTACCCCCACTAGGTTCGTTTGGCGAATGATTGCAGCTGTGGGCTGGTAAATGTACCGGTGTAACAACAGACCCATGGGACATTCCACCCCTTTTCCTTTAGTCAACTTTTTCCATTACCCAAGGGAAATGTGCCAGGTCTTATTACTGGGAAAGAAAAACAGTGCAAGTTTAAATACACAACATAACGCTGTTTTCTAGCGAATGTAGCAAAATAAATATAAAAGTAAATAAACTTAAGTTATGATACTTTCTGATCTAGTTTTTGTAGAACTAATTAAACATTAAATCTTCATGCTTTCTTTCACTTATAAACTATGTTTTAATATCACGAATAGTTTTTAGTTATTGGTGAATGCCTCGTTGGTTGCGTGGTTGCAAGTCACGTGGGGTTTGATTGCCAGGTTGGGAGAGATTTTGCTGGATTGTCCTGGAACCAAGAACTAATAACTATTGCACGCTAGTTTAGGATGCTAGGGTTGCTGGTAGTTTGGGGGCCTAATTATTATTATCGCTCTGTATGGTGTCGGACGTAAAAGAATAGCACCATCCCATCACTTCCCGTGGGTGTTGTGAAGGCGACTAAGGGACTCACGAGAAGTGGCAGCAGCATTCTCTGTGCATTGCAACAGCTACACTGCGATTGCCAACCCGCCTGCCAAGCGTGGCGATTATGGCAACGTCCCCTTTGGGGGAGGCCTATGTCCAGCAGTGTACGTCTTTCGGCTGATATGATGATGATGAATATTATTATCTACTAAAGTATAAGTTAGTCTTTTAACAAGGTGATATAAAATTAATACCATGGGCGAGCTCGTGGCTAAATTAAAACAACCGCATGGGTCGATCTTCAAGGTTAAGCAACGCTTGCCAAGGTTATTCCATGGATGGGGGACTATCTTAAAGGTGGCCATACATGCTCGAACTGCTCCGTTGGTCTCGTGGTCGACCGACCGACACCGACTCACCGACTGCCGAACGTGGAGTCCTGGGTTTGATCCCAGGTCGGGCAAAAGTGTAATTGGGTTTTTCCAATAGGAATTTCTCAGTGTCAGCCCGGAGTTTGGAAGTTAGGTATGAATGTATGTATATAGCTAGGTGGGGTAGAGTAGGTAGGGTAGGGTAGGTTTGTAGGGTAGGTAGATAGGGTGGGGTAGGTAACGGTTGACGGGAGGTGACGGGAGCGAAGCCACGGGCACAGCTTGTATGTATATAAATGTTCCCAAAACAAGAGAAGAAGAGAGAGTACATCTACAGTTTCTTTTATAATTTCTGTTTTTTCTATTTTTATTTTTGCCTAGATTTGTCAGGTTTTGTTAATAGTGATATATATTTTGTTTTTTTTTTAATAATATCTCAATTTTGTTTTGGACAGACCAATAACTTGTGTGTGTGGTTTTTGAAACTGTTAATTCAAGTTGGTTATAATGATAAATAAAATATAATAATTTATTTACATAGATATTTACACCTATTTTTATAAATAATTAACTAACTATATACACTAGAAATAAAAATAAAAACTCCCAACTAAATTAACCCTAAAATATGGCGTCAAAAAATTCATCCGCATCGCTGTCGACTAGAAGTGTACCCAAAAGACTGGCGGCATTGCCACGTTGTATGGCAATGCTTATTCTTTGACCAAGGTAAAAGCCGGCCCTTGGGTCACGTGAACTGTCAACTAAGCGTCTTGATAAATTAATAAAGAAATATAGTTATCTGTATCCCTCGTCAGCCAACCAAACCAAAATACCAACTTGCCGCGCTTGACTCGGTGGAACACAGAGCTAAAAGGCTCATTGGCGACGTAAGGCTGGTGGATGCCAAGCTGCACAGCTTGGCTCATCGCCGCAAGGTTGCCTGCTTGTCGGTCTTCTACAGATTGTACTTCGGGGAGAGTGTCCAGGAACTCCACGATCTCATCCCACCGGCCCCCTTCTACCATCGGACATCTAGACGCACTGCAAGTTACCATCCCTACCTTGTTGCTATTCCACCAATTCGCACTAAACGTTTCCAAACGTCTTTTATAATGCGCACAGCAAAGGAGTGGAACTCTTTGCCTGCGTCTGTGTTTCCGAACGCATACAACCCTAATCTCTTCAAAATTAGAGTGAACAGGCTTCTTCTGGGTAAGCTCGCTCCATCGTCGACTTTGTCTCTGTCATCTATGACCTAGACTAGAGTCAAGAGCAAACCCATATTAAATAAATAAATAAATAAATAATAAGCGGTATTTCATTCAAGAGTTTCAGGACGATATAAACTTAGTAACTCGTACTCGTTCTTGAGATTTTAAAACAAACAGTTTGTAAAATGAAACTGTCGTCGTGTACTGTTATTGTAGAGCGACTTAATTAGATAGCTTGCTTAATTAGAAGAGTCTGAGTTGAGTTTGTGTAGAGTTGTATGTATCTAGGTGTACTGCCGTCATAAGAAATAAGGACGTACCTACACCACACGAAGTAACCGATTTCCGACATTAAGAAAATAACTTAAGGTCGGCAATCGATTACTTCGTTTTGTGTAGATACGTCATTTTTAGGGTCCCGTACTCAAAGGGCAAAACTATTACTAAGACTCCGCTGTTCGTCCGTCTATCACCAGGCTGTATCTCATGAACCGTGATAGTTAGACAGTTGAAATTTTCACAGATGATGTATTTCTGTTGCAGCTATTACAAAAAATAGTAAAAATGAAATTAAAAATAAAAGGTCCCGTTTTTACCCTTTGGGTACGGAACACTAATGAAAACCATACAATTGATCTTTTGGTGTTTGGTACTACGGAACCCTTTGTTTGCCAGTCTTACTCGTACTTGGCCCGAATTTTAAACTAGCCTATCCACCGGCCGGAACATACACGTAAAATACTAGTATTAAACTGAATCCCGTATGACCGGAAGCCGACCCCAATATAGTTGGGAAAAGGCTGGGCAGGCAGGCTATCCAGTGGAACCAAAATAGGTACTTACTCGAAAAAAAAAACAACGGGTTACACTCCGGGACTGCCGGCAGAAGTGAAAACTTGAACGTTAACGTTGTGCATTTGTGATATTTTGGAATGATTAGGAAATAATTTCGCACGAATTGCTTTAATAATCAATATAAAAGTACTTCAGTTATGTGGTAAAATACAATATTCATTTATTGCGCTATCGTACACAAACATGACAATTTACATTACATAAAAAATTTAACACTTCAGAACTTTCCCTCCGTCTTACGAATTTTCGATTAGGTCACTTGTCCTGACGCGAGTTTAACATGTTTTACCTATCTAAAAAGTGCACAACGCCGCTAAAGAAGTTTTCACTTCAAAACTATAATGAACAGAATCGAGTCTGAAAACCAGAACAAATACTACGTACTTTCCATCTTCTGAAATCAAGAAGTTTTATACCTACCTAAAGACGGAGCCGCGAGCAGAAATAGTACAGTATCCTACTAATATTATAAACGCGAAAGTTTGTAAGTATAGATGGATGGATGGATGTTTGTTACTCTTTCACGTCAGAACGGCTGAACGAATCTCGATGAAATTTAGCACAGAGGTAGATTATAGTCTGGAATAACACATAGGATACTTTTCATCCCGGGAATATGTTCTCTTGCGATAATTATCGACATAAACGCGGGCGGGGCCGCAGGCGGTAGCTTGTAACTAATATAAGTTTTATTAGCTTTACAACAAAATCAATAATTCCCACACAACTTTAACTCAGCGATATTGATTTATCACAAGAACGGTATCAATAACTTCGACGAATATGACGTGGGGCGGTATATATTTCCCATGGGAGTTGGCTAGCTAGTTCAGTCCAAATATGTACGAGTATTTATAGTTAACATAACTTGCCTACATATAACAGCATATCTTTACCACGTACATATTGTAACGAGGATATCCTTGGCTCCAGGTCTCTGGCAGGCAAGGTAGCCCTTTGGAAGCGTCTGGCGAAAAGTAAATGAGAATTTGAAATAGGAATATAAAAATATGGTTTTGTTTTTATTTGAAACTCCGGTACCAACGTTCATTGAAGGCAGATGCCAAATAATATGAAGTTTAAACCTTAAATATAGTTTCATTTTATAATAATATGAAGAAGTAGCGTGAGTCCGCTGGTGTTACAATATGTACCTATAAAAGTTATCCATATAACTCAGGTCTTCCTGAGTAGAATTGATATCATCTTTATTTCAGGCAACTAAGGCCCATAAAACACAATACATATGTATCTGACACCGGATGTAGATGTCACCGGAATTGCAAACTCCGTAAGATTGTAAAATAACTTGAGAGATTGTAATCTCTCGATGAATTGTCAAATGAACATTTGTTCTACAATTATACGAATCAATCAATAACCGCGTTTCGATGCCGAAATGACGTCATAAGCCGTAAATTTTTTTTTTTTATAAATTTAAAGTTATTTTATACTTCGCAGTGCTTTTTATTTGAAAGTCGGTTGTATGTTTTTTGTAAAAAAAAAAATATTTAATATATAGAAATACATATAGGATAATTTCCGACTTTTACGCAGACAAAACCAATGACAGAAGTTAGTATTATAATAAAATATCACACTATTAAGGTTCTTTGCTGAAACACAAAAAGCGTTTACATTTTTGTACAACGTGCCATTTCGCATAAATTCGTTATTTGAACATTTTGAACCAACTCCTTTTTTTCTTTTTTGGATTCGCTTTCAGAATTCGAACGAAGGCCGTGATTAAAAAAAACGCAAATATGGAATCTAGTTTTTTTTTTAAACGTATTTATTGCCTTATAAATCAAAATGGTCTAGTTAGTTTAGAAACAACCACAGACTTTTTAGACAAGAAATTAATTCAAAGAATACCACAATACTTCTTTCAATTAATAGATATCTAATTAAACTATCAAAAACAGAGAAAGACAAATTAAAAGCTAGCCCCACTAATTATCTTTCAAATAATTCAATTTCTAGCTTAAAAAATATCAAAGAAAAATTCTTTTGATATTTTCTTTGGGGGCAAAGGAAATTGATTCGTTAACACAACCAACAAGTCAATTTGTGCCAGGCATCACAAAAAGGCTTCTAAAAATATCCCCATTGATAGGTCAAACCGTTTCCCGGACAATGAAAAAGTTCAGTTAACTGAAACGGAATTTAAAAGAAAGAAAAACCATTTTTCATGCTAAATGGAACAATTTCTTGCTGTATAGTTTTGGTGTGTTGCCAGCTGAAAAAATAATACTAGAGCTATTTGTCTATGAATCTAATAGTTTGGACATTTATTTGGCATTGGATTCCTAAGCCGGACCCACACGCTTGCCAAACCATCACAAATACAAGCGTGTGGATAGGGAGTTTTTGCGGAATAGGTTCGAAAGAGTCACCGTGGCCCTGGAACGCAAAGGGCATTAGGAGGAACACAGACGGATTTTAGTAAGTAAGAGTCTGACATTCCCTACCACTCCGTCCAGAGCAAAGGAGTCATTTGATGATGTCCCATGCATAAAAAAAGATAAAAATGGACAGGGAGTTTGATTTAGTTTGTGTAGCTTTGCAAGCGCTTGTAGTCGACACCGACTGTCGGTTTTTTGAACAATCAAAGGGAATTTGTCGCAAGCGCTTGCAACACGTCCACACGTTTATTTGTAAAATGAGTTTGAAGTTTACGGCAAGTGAAAAGCGTGTAGCTCCGGCTTTAGATCCCTTGAAGGTGACAGGTGACAACACGATCAAGAAGCGAAAACAGTTTTTCAGACTCACGGGCGTGACGCGACAAAACAACACTAAAACCCGTTTTCTTACAAATTGTTTTACGGATTAGATCAATATCTGTGACAACGTGCTGTCGCGTTGACGTGCTACGCCTGTTTGTATGCGGGAGTCATAAAGTTGCGTTTATCCTAACTAATATTATAGATGGACCGTCATGAGAACAAATGAGTCAATACTGGTAGAACAAAATATCACCAAACGGCTTTCTGTAATATGCCAGGAGCGTACCTCAGCCTTTTTGAACATATTACGCGTTCATCCAGGCATAGTCTGGTAAGGCTCATGATACTGAACCAGGTCGAAGGAAAACGCGCTCAAGGTAGAACTACGGCAAGAGGGCGTTCAAGTATAACGTAACGCAATTTGGGGGGAGGGGAGGTCTTGTAAAACGTTACGATGAATTACAGGGGCGGGAGCGGTGTTCGAACAACGCGTTACGTAACATTTTTTTTTAACGCTAGCTCACTAAACATATTTTCGAGTTCCACAGTCACTAAACAGTAGTCATGTTGCCAAACAAAAATGAAACGTCAATATTATTCTTGAAATGACATTTATGAATTAATAAAAGTAGATAGCATGAGAGTAGTAGACATAATTGTGACTTAGGTAAAATTGCCACTTGAATGATACGTAACGCTTAGGGAGGGGGAGGGGGTACAGAAAAACGTTACGGTGCGTTATATGGGGGGGAAGGAGGGTCAAGAATCTTCAAAAAATACGTTACGTAATACTTGAACGCTCCCCAAGATTGTCCGACGCAAAAAAGAAGGCTGTTGGAGTCAGCATGTACAGAGCGGTCTATACTGCAGAAGACTGCATGGCTTGCAGACGCGTCGTATGCTGTCGCGATCCTCAGCAGTGAGGGAACGAAGAAGAAGAGGAATAAATTAAATGCGAAAGTGAGTTCGTTTGTTTCTTTTTGAAGTGATAACTTCTTATGGGAGGGTAAACCACTTCGTAACGTAACGCGTTACGGCGCCAGTCTGTCTGGCTTTCCTTTCTCTCACGCATACGGCAGCGGTAGGCAGGCTCTTCCTCTCTCACTCTAACCCACAGCGCTAGTCGTATTTCGGACAGACGCTTCCCATATTAAATAGTTCAACTTAGATTAGTTTAAGGTATCACTTCTGTCAGGCGTCCCGAGACGCACGTCTTTGTTTTTTACAATTGTTGCTTAACCTAATGTTTCCGTAACTCTAGTGAACTTTGTCAACGGCCTCTCCCAGTCGTCTCCACCTACTTCTATTTCTAGCTGTTCTAGTCCTCAAACTTCCTGCTAGTGTCTTAATTTTATGCACTCAGCGCTTAGATGGGCTTGCTCGTTTCCTTATTTTACTTTTAGGATACCAATGAACAATTCGCACCTTTAAAGTAAAACCGTTACTAAACGAAATTATTAAATTTTACAGTCGCACCTTTAAAGTAAAACCGTTACTAAACGAAATTATAAAATTTTATAGGGAGCCAATATTAGAGAACTGTTTTAGATGGATGGCATTGACACCTCAATTCATGCAAATTTTCGTTTAATAACGGTTTTACATTAAAGGTGCGACTGTAAAATTTCATAATTTCGTTTAGTAACGGTTTTACTTTAAAGGTGCGAATTGTTTGGCTCCATTTGTTTTTGGCTCCATTTTTTTTGTTTTTTTTTTGTTACATTTTCAGGCCTATTTTATTTAATTTTGAAAGTAATCAAAAGTCTATATTCACAAGCGAAACCATGTTTAAAGGCTAGTAAGAAATAATCTGATATACCGTGAAAACCGTTTGAAGTAATAAATCATTGTCAAAATGCAGAATTTAATCAGTGCGTACAAAGGAACGTTTAACAATGGGTGTTGCCACAAAAGAATTTTCTCAGGTCACTTAAATGCAATTGCTTGAAAAATGTCTGCATTAATTAAGTTTTTTAAATCTATATTATTTAGTATACGAGGCATTAAATCCGCCTTTTGTACAGTGTTTTATTTGTGCATAAAGTTTTGAGAATAAGTAAACATACTTGTAACTCTTTATTCTCTTGGTAAATCCCAAATTATTCTTTTTTTTTGTTTTTAGGGATGGGAAGTCATCGAATGATCGATGGCGTGTCAGACTCTTACTGACTAAAACCCTTTGCGTTCCTGGGCCGCGGTGACTCTTTCGAACAAATTCCACAACCCTGGCAGGCTCTGGCCGTAACGGGCCCCGTCTTCTATGTTGACATCTCTTTGAGGCGCGCGTGAAACACAATGCGCCATCGACCCGGGCCTGGTTGTGACCGGACAGCGAGCCAACCAACGCTCGCTATCCGCAGGCCCACGCTTATGGTGGCCGGGTATCGCCCTGCGACTTCCGACGCCCGGGGAGTCTTCTTCTGTAGAGGCGGTTGGGGCAAAGGCCTTGTCTCCCCTTCACGCGGCCCGCCTCCTCATTCGCTTGCATTTCTGCTTCGCAGAAGGAGGTGACCGCTTCCCAAGCCTCCTCGCTTCGGATCATGGATTTAACCAGGGTCGGACGCGAGAGGTCACCGCCGCTGATCACCTCGACGATGAGTTTCAGGGCTGCGGTGACTCTTTCACATTCATCGTCATGAGAGTGTAGTCATGTTGTCTAGCCATGTTTAAATTTCACACAGTCCATATATAAGTACCAGTTTTTTGGTATTTCCCTTATCTTATAGCCTACAAAAAACTCTCAATACATTTTCCTCAAATCTCCGCATTATACAATGTGGAAACACCAATACGATAATAAATGATATCACTAGCAATACTGGTTCATAGGAATATTTTGTAACTATTATAAATCCTGTAACAGTCACATCAAATCTATGATAAAAGACAAAATTTTTGTATGAACTAGTATTACCAGTGTTTTGATTTATTGTCGCATGACCATATCACGTACCATGTCAACTGATTTCCATACAAATTTTCAGTCACTTAATTTTCCTAAATAAATATATAAGCTTTTGGAAGTATTTTAAGGTCCCAAACATCTATATGAATAAACGGAACCCTGATAGGATTGCTGTGACAGATGGCCAGACAGGCACGAGCGATCCTATAAGATATATGTTTTATCATTCTGAGGTCCGGGACCCTAAAAAAGCAAACGTTATGCTCTATCCATCCCTCTGATTCATCCTATATACAAGTCTGGGGATGCGGATCGTGTCGGTAACTATAGGCCCATATCTGTCTTGCCGTCACTGTCAAAGATCTTGGAGAGAATCATGAACAATCGCCTAAACAAATACCTTGAAGCTCACAATATTCTTTCAAAAAACCAATATGGTTTTAGGAAAAATATATCTACAAGTGACGCGGTTCATGATCTCTCTGATTATATTGTTAAAGCCTTGGACAGGAGCAACAAATGTTTAGCAATATTCCTGGATTTGGCTAAGGCCTTTGACACGGTCTCCATCCCCAAACTCATTCTAAAATTAGAGAAGATTGGTATCAGAGATAAACAGCTGAAGCTGTTTCAAAGTTATCTGACTGATCGAACACAGTGCGTAAAAATCGGCGAGCATATAAGTAAAGATCTTCCCATAAAGTACGGCGTTCCGCAAGGGAGCATCCTTGGACCTACGCTCTTCTTGGTGTACCTTAATGAAATTTGCAAATTAGACATCGCAAACGGCAAACTTCTGGCTTTCGCAGATGATACAGCAATTATTTTTACAGGGGACACTTGGGAGAAAGTTTTTAACGCAGCACAAGTGGGATTTGATAAAATTACTAAATGGCTATCCGATAATACCCTGTCACTTAATGTAGACAAAACCAAGTACCTAATATTCAATATTAAAAAATCACAAAAATTCGACAAAAGTAAATTTTACATTACCGCTCACAATCACACAGCAAATACTTCAGTTATATGCAACTGCCCAAAACTTCAAAATACTCTTACTATCAAATATCTAGGAGTGATTCTAGACGAAAGATTAAGTTTTGTACCGCATATTAAACTTTTGACGGGGCGAATTCGGAAACTAATCTATATTTTTAAACACCTGAGACACGTCGCAGACCCTAAGATTTTAAAGATGGTTTACTATGCCTTGTGCCAATCTTTGATTAGTTACTGTATTTCCTCATGGGGCGGTGCCTGTAAGACTAATTTATTAGTTCTTGAACGCGCGCAGAGAGCAGTGTTAAAGGTATGTACCTTTAAACCTTTTCGTTACCCTACTAAGGAACTCTATGAGTACTGTGAGGTATTAACGGTGCGTCAACTTTTTATTCTTCAAATTATTCTAAGGCAACATTCATTAAACACAAAGGGCGACCATGTTTCTGTGAAGTCCCAAAATCACTCTACTCGTAGGCTTAAACTTCCTTTGGGTGTCACTCTCAGGACCTCCTTTAGTCAGAGATTCTTCTGTTTCCTCGGACGATTTTTGTACGCCAAAGCAAACAAGGTATTAAATATTAATCCTAAACACAAGCATGACTGTAAAAAAGCTGTGATTGATTGGCTTCTAAAACTTACATATGATGAGACAGAGAATCTCCTTCATCCAGTTAAATAACAAATGTTAGGTACAAACACAGACACACGCACACGTACACCTATACACATACATACACATACGCAACACTCATACACACAAATAACCACTCCCCAACTACCACAAGCTTAGTTTACTACTAGTGTTCAATAATAAATGTAACAAACACATACACCTATACACATACACACACGCAACACTCATACACAAGCTTAGTTTACAACTAGTTTCAGCGATTCTACTCTTTAAATTTTGTTTTCTATATTATTAATTAAATGTATTGTTATTGTCTCAGCAACTTCAATTAACATGTTTGCATGTAATATCACGAACTGCTTTCACTGTGTCACTTAAGAGCAGCTGGTACTTATAGCTCAGGGTTTCCTTTTTTTAAGTACCAGCAGTACATCATCTGTTCATTCCTGCACATAAATTTGTACTAAGCATGTATGTCACCTAGTTTGTGAAACAATAAATACATTATTATTATTATTATTATTATCCCAAAAGATCAAAATTAAAATGAAATAGAAACATATCCTTTATTTTTCTTTAATTTCTCGTACCGTATGTAAATGAGGTATGTCTGTGAGGTTTACGTTTTCATATCGCGTTCGACCGGGGTTGGTTGTAACGGGGGTAGGTAGATACAGTACGCTTTATGTGAATTTAATGACGCATGTTTTATTTGAAGTGTGTCTGGGTTTTTAGTTCAGGTAGAGATTTTAATAGCTGAAGCAGGATTTCAGTAGTAACGAATAACTGATAATATTATGAAATATAACTTAATTATCATTTGTCCGACCGGGGCTAGTTGTAACGGGGGTAGGCAGATACAGTACGCTTTATGTGAATTTAATGACCTATGTTTTATTTGAAGTTAGTCCGCAATTTTAGATCTGGTAGAGATTTTCATAGCTGAAGCAGGATTTCAGTAGTAATGACTAACTGATAATATTATGAATTGTAACTTAATTTGTCGTGTAATGTTAATCACATTGCAAACTATTGTTCTTACTTATCAGACAGATATGCCCCACTTCTTCTGCCCAGCTAAAAACACTAGGAAGTGGTGACGGACGAGCGCTTTGGGGGACTGTCTTTATGTAAACGTTGACGTTAAAATTCTCATATTTTCGTCTTAGGGAGCGCCCACGACGATATTTCAGCGATTAAGTAGCGATACAATCGCAAAAAGATCGCGATATAGTCGTGACGCAGTAGCTGGTCTTATACCATCGAAAAACTTCATTTAATTGTACCAGCCGGCCTATTCTATCAACATCTCACTTCATGTTCACCTTAGTTTTCACATGTTTACAGAATCGCCACTGCTGGTGGAGCTCGTGGCTAAATAGTAATAGCCTCACAGGTCGATCTTCAAGGTTAAGTAAAGCTTAACCCATCTTAACATACCGACTCCCCCGTGCCTCGGAAAGCACGTTAAGCCGTTGTTCCCGGCAGTAATTTGTAGATCTTTGGCAGACGTTACAGATAGTCAGAAACCAGAAAATCTGACACCAGTCTTGCCAAGGAGTACCGTGTTACCCAGTAAAAGGGTTGTGGACACCTGGTAGGCAGCCGCTCCACGTAAAATACTGGCATCCAGCTGAATCCCGTTTGACTGGAAGCCGACCCCAATATATTTGGGAAAAGGCTAGGCAGATGATACAAAATGATGATTAAAATAGTGTCCGTGGAGTTTCTTGTACGTTCTTCTCCATAGAAATCTACGCTTTCGAACGTGCAAATAGCTTCATGTTTTTGACGGACTGACTTTGACAATTCAAAAGTACCTGATAATGGTTTATTTGAAATAAATGCTTTGACTTTTGACTTTGATCACCCACACTTCGAAAGTTTTGGACAAAGGATGAACCTAGTGCCATGTATCGGGCAGAAAGTAGACTCGGAGCTAATAGCAAATTCCTAAAACTCAATAACACTTAGGATACTCACCAGTCACGCTTAAGACCACCAAACTAACTACACCAACTGAATAAACAATGACCACATTATCTTGAGATACCTAAACAAGGTCAAATTCAATTAGCTAGCGAAACGACTCAGAAGAGATTGGTATCGAATTTATAAGTTAGTAGCTTTTGCTTTGCTAGCGTTAATATATGTAGATTTTTTACAAAATTAAGTCGTCTTAACTATATTTACCAAATGTCATCCAAATTGGTTCAGCGGTGCGTGAAAGCGTAACAAAGAAATAAAATGAGGACGGTTATGGGCAACTTTTTACTTAACGAAACTAAAATAATCGTGAACGCGAAACCACGGCAAAATGTAGAATTATAAATATATGTCACCGGAAAATTGTAAACGCAGTAAAATTGCAAAACATCGCGTGATGTTGTAAAATATTTTTTCTAAATAAGACACGGGTATATTGGAACTGTTGAATTTGGATGGTATTTATTGTATACAAAATTATTTTTTCATAATATTTCGAAAAATTTTAACACAATAAATATTTATTACAATCTTACGGAGTCTGCAATTTTCCAGTGACAGATACTCGCTGAAATTTTAATGGTTGTTTTACCGCGGCAGAACGATTAGCCATCAGTAGTACTATCGAAACATAAAGTTAAACTTAAAAGAAAATCGTAAATTTTTTCTTAAAATTAAAAAAAAATATATTAATAATAAACTCGAAAGCGTGAGAAGCAACAGTAACTCACTAGACGTGACGTACTACTGGCAGAGCGGCGGCGTGCCGATGAAGGGAAAAGCGATATATGTATAAATGTTCAGAGCAAAATAAGCTCTCGCGCGTAGTATTTTGTTTTTGTTTATCACAATTATTGTTATTCTTTTCATTTCTTGATTTTATTTTTTTTTATTTTTCATAAATCGATTGTATTACCAAGACAAACTCATTGCGCAGAGGGAAAATAACCATTACAATTTCATCTTGTATATATTAAAAAAAAAATCTTTAATTCGCATAAGCACCATCCAGGTTAGTGAACAAAAAGATAACTTATTCCTATGTTAGTAAACTTATAATCTATTTAGAGACTACGCTGTTGTTGGCAATGCATCTTCGATCAACATCACCTAACAAAGGAGAATCGTACCTCCCCGCTATGGTGCTTCAGGGTGGAGGATTTAGGATAGTTAAGATTAAAGGAAGTGGTGGCGAGCGTGCGTTTTGGGGGACTGTCTTTATGTAGACGTTTGACGTTCAAAAAGTGCTGGCACTCAGCATAATTTGAATAAATGGCTTTTGTTTTATTTTTTATTTGATTTTATTAAAGATGACGATAAATCATTTTTAGGTTTCCGAACGTCTGTATGTAAAAACGAAACTCTAATATAATCATTCGTGTTTCTGTCTGTCTGTCACAACAAACGCGTATGTTTTCGATTGTTGTTTGGAACTGACCTTCTGAAGACTACTATTCTGTGTTCAAGTCTAGCAGTGGCCGTAAGATAATGCTGACTGCTGGGTATCGGATCAACACTCCATAAAACTATCGAAGGCTCACGATACTACTGTGTACATAGGCAAGGGTTCCGCAGAATTTGCTTAAAAGATGACTGAAAAGGATAAGCCTTTTCAGTCCCGTGGATTATTTTAGAGTTTGCTGAATAGCTTCCTTTTCTGATTCGGTATGTATTTTCATACCTGAGAGGAGGTCGTAATAACTGTCACACGAGGCGCAACGCTTGCCGAGGTCGTTCCTTATATGGGTGACCTGTTGGCACAGAGGAATTTCATATCAGGCCCTTCGACCGCATCTAATTTGAATTAACGAAAAGATAATTATCAATCACCAGTTTTCATCCTGCCAGGGTTGTGGAATTTGTTCGAAAGAGTCACCACAGTCCTGGAACGCAAAGGGCTTTAGAAGGAAAACGGAAGGGTTTTAGTCAGTAAGAGACCGACACGCCCTTCCGCAGCACCCAGAGCGAAAGAAATCATTTGATGACACACCAATTTTCATCACCAATATTTTTGGACAGAAGCCAGGGTTGTGAAGGATAGGACAACTCCGTGTAAATTACTGGATTCAGCTGTATCTGGTAAGGCTGGAACCTGACACCAACATAGTTGGAAAAAGGCTAGAAAGATAGATTAGTATCTTTGTACAGTTTTTACCCAAGTGTGACGCATATTTTTCCAACCTAACTAAGTCATATTTTGAGCCGCATGGAGTTGAAACTCTCGGGTCGTGGGGTCTTGGGCAT
The DNA here is from genome assembly GCA_002192655.3 of Mamestra configurata. NCBI lineage: Eukaryota > Metazoa > Arthropoda > Insecta > Lepidoptera > Noctuidae > Mamestra > Mamestra configurata. The sequence continues at coordinate 63,443 of NDFZ01004334.1, forward strand.
ATCTTGTTTAAAGATCTCTCAAGACGCTTAGTTGAAACTTCGCGTGACCCAAGGGCTGGCTTTTACCTCGGACAGAGGATAAGCATTGCCATACAACGTGGCAATGCCGCCAGTCTTTTGAGTACACTTCCAGTCGACAGCGATGCGGATGAATGTTTTGACGCCATATTTTAGGGTTAATTTAGTAAGGAGTTTTTATTTTTATTTATACTGTATATACTGTACCAAGTCACTATGGTTTATTTTGTAACCGACTTCAAACAAAGGAGGAGGTTCTCAAATCGGTTGTATTTTTTTTCTTTTTTTTTGTTACCTCATAACTCTGTCATTTATAAATCGATTTGAAAAAATATTTTTTCATGTGAATGGTTATATGTACGGTCCGATTGGTCCTATAGAAATTTTATAAAAATCGGATCAGTAGTTTGGTTTTTAAATCAAAATAGCTGGGTAAATAGAACGTAATATATCATCCAAGTAAACGAAATTGCGTGTTTTACTTTCCTGTGACTTTCCAGTGGTGTTAGGTGTGAGGATACTACTAAAAAGTGTAAAATAAAAAACTTTTTTACAAAACAATACAACCGACTTCCAAATAAATAAAAAACACTACAAAGTTTAAAATAAGAAGTCTGACTTTTATATTTTCTTTCTATCTACCCTTCTGCACAGTTCTGTGCTACTGCCTGTACTGTACCCTACGCTATTATACGCATACTGAAAGCTTTTACTCTGGAACAATGGAGGGATGACCTTGCGACCTCGGCTGCAACGCGCTGGACCATTTGAATTTATACTACAAGTGAAATATCGTGTATTTGGGTCAGATTTATTTTCTTTATGGGTATATAATATAGGTAAATTATGCCTTACTTGCTGAGTTGAAAATGGATTGAAAAATTCAGGGCTTAACGCACTGCATCTGTGAAAATACGTTCCGAAGTAGTCATATAACTATTTGTTTGGTAGTTTACGTACGAGTACTAGGTCCGAATTCCGTCGTCCGATTTCTCTCCGCCATCCGTGAGTCTCCAATTCGGAAGGAATATTTACGGACCGACGTAGCCGTAGTTCTGTTTGTATGAATTCTTTTGCATTTCCTCAGATTCAAATCGGACATAAGTACATATATTATCCGCGCGGCTCGACAGCAGGCTTGGATTCGAATCAGATTTCGGATTAGTGCGTTAGCAATATCTGTATTCAATCCGAGTTCTTTAGACTTTAGATCCGTATTTCCTCGAATTCGAATCGGATGCATTGCGAAAAGCAATATCAGAAGAGAGAGAGCGAGAGTTATTTTAATCCGTATTTTCACGAATTTCGATCGGATGCAGTGCGTCTCTCTCTCTCTTAAGAATAGACCCTGTATTTTACTATAGTTTAATAAGTTACCAACAGTGCGTCATGTATGAAAGACAAACATCCTAACATCTAATTTTAAAAACATGCAGCGATTGTTTTAATATTAAAATGTATTTTGTGATTGACTTTTATTATTATTATTTGATTATTACTATTTTTATTATTGTTTATTATTTCCATCAATAAATTAGTTGTTTTTATTATTGTTATGAAAATAATTTGTTATTCTGTATTTTTTGTTAATTTTTAATACCTATTTGTGTTGCTTTTCAATTTTTTAAATTTCTAATTTATAATAGGATTATGACTCTCTGTACGTGTTGGTTCGTAGTGTAAGTGCAGAGAGTAATCTTGACTCCGCTACTGAATGTCGAAGTTTGAAATGTCGACGTATGTTAGTTCTAAAGTACAGGATCTCGATGTACGCCAGTTCGAAAGTTCACTGGAGCGAAGTATGCAAGGCCGACGTATCGTTAGTTAGAAAGCATACGAGTGCGATGTACGCCAGTTCGAAATTACCCTGTTACGAAGTATGAAATGCCTCCGTACTGTTACTGGTACTCCTACAACATTATAATTAGCAAATTTGTGTAAAAATAAATTTACTTCATGACCAATTTCGAGGTAGCGCTCGCCGGCCGCTGCCGCGGCACCGCTCGCTTCGCTCGCTCGGCTCGCGCGTAGTTGGTCACAGTTCTAACCTAACCTAACCAGGGTAATTTCGAACTGGCGTACATCGCACTCGTATGCTTTCTAACTAACGATACGTCGGCCTTGCATACTTCGCTCCAGTGAACTTTCGAACTGGCGTACATCGAGATCCTGTACTTTAGAACTAACATACGTCGACATTTCAAACTTCGACATTCAGTAGCGGAGTGAGTAATCTTATATATAAAATTCTCGTGTCACAATGTTAGTTCCCATACTCCTCCGAAACGGGTTGACCGATTTTTATGAAATTTTATATGCATATTCAGTAGGTCTGAGAATCGGCTACTATCTATTTTTCATACCCCTAAGTGATAAGGGTTGTCCACCCCTAACATTTATTTTGTATTTTTTGGACAACATTTTTATTTTTTATTTTTTTATAATGTGGCATGTAAAAATACATACAACCCTAAATTTTCACCCTTCTATCACCAACCCCTATTTTTTAGTTAGTTTATTGAGGGAGGCTTTAGGCTATATAACATCACGCTGCGGCCAATAGGAGCCGAGCATTCATGAAAAATGAGGCGCTGACGAAGTTGCGTGGGTAGCTAATTTGACAGTTGGCTAGAACATTCTATAACAAATGTCATTTGTCATTGGCAACACACCTTTCAACTAAAAACTCCTTACTCAACTTTCCAGCTGTTACTGTATGTGTTTCTATTATTCTGCCATCAGAAAGAAAAGTCATTATTCTTCGTTCGCAACTGAGTTTAGCATTAAAAAGTTATATGTTTCGTCTGGAGAAGTTAGCTGGGATTTCAGACAGGCTTCTAGATATTATCGATGAAACAGCGAACTCGGAATCTGTAATGTAAGATGGTGAACGTTTTTCGTATATTTTGTACAAGAGTTATATTTTTATTTTTAAAGGGTAGGATTTTTGTGCTTTGAAATAATTGGGGTTGATATATAATCAGCCACATTTTTTTAATAACACTCGTTATAGATTGTAAACTCTAGACGATGGAGCGAGCTTACCCAGAAGAAGCCTGTTCACTCTAATTTTGAAGAGATTAGGGTTGTATGTTGTATTGTTTGTGAGGTATATCATGAATCGTATTAAGTATACAGTTGAAATGTGGATTATTTTGACGGTAAAATTACAAGAAAATTATTGCTGGGGAGTTTGTTGCACCATTTCTTCTTCCCAGCTGAAACACTAGGAAGTGGTGACGGGCGGGCGTTTTGGGGGACTGTCTTTATGTAGAACTTTGACTTTCCAAAAGTGCTGGCACTCAGCCTAATTTGAATAAGTGGCTTTTGACTTGATTTGATTAAATTATAAACAAAGGCGGGATCATGGACAAAATACAATTTTTTTGTTTTATAGTATGAATGCTTTTATCTGTAAGCCCGACTCGCTACTGAATTGTTTATTTTTTGTTTGTGTATTACAACATATCAGGAATATATTTTCATTGAAAGCGGGAATAATATAGGTGTTTTTTTTATTCCGGATTTAATAACCATTGGATGTTTATTATTTTTCAACCAAAATAAAAAACGGGTGTGTTTTTTTATTGATTTGCTTTTCTTTGACAATTTTTTTAAAATTTTTTTTTGGCCTTTATCCCGTAACCAATTTCCGCAGACTTTATCTCTTTCATCTAAGACCTAGACTAGAGTCAAGAGCAAACCCATCTCAAATAAAAAAAGAAAAAAAAAACAATATTTTCAAAATAACTGTAAAAGCTCTTGACGAGGATTCATCCCGTTGTCTGCAGATTCTCGTAACTCAATGGATCAGCCTAGCCCTCCCCAAATAGGTTGGAGTCGACTACCAGTATAACCAGATTCAGCTGAATACCAGTATTTTATATGGTGGTGGCACACCATATAAACCCAGTTACTGGGTATTGGCCCAGTAACTGGGTTAGGTACAAGATACCCCCTTTTGACAATCATATCAAATCAATCATAAATATACAAATGACAACCGGGACCAACAGCATATCTTGCTTTCCGTATGGTATGGAGGAAGGTGGACATCATCCCCAGACCGACCCTGGCAAGTGTTGATTAACCTTGAAGATAAACCCGTATGGCTGTTGTTATTTAGTCACGAGCTCCTCTGCCTGTTCTCGTAACTCATCAATTTCTTCATATCAGCCAAAGGACGTCCACTCCTGGACATAGGCCTCCCCCAAATGTTGCCACAACAACCGGTCCTGTGCGTCTCGCATCCATCGGCTACCCGCGACCCTCACCAGGTCATCGGTCCACCTTGTGGAAGGCCTTCCAACGCTACGTCTTCCGGTACGCAGTCGCCACTATAGATCTTTTCGGCCCCATCGACCATCTGTTCTGCGAGCAATGTGCCCACATTTTTTTTTTTTGGATGGGAAATCATCAAATGCCTTGTTCCGCTCTGGGAGGAGCGGAAGGGCGTGTCAGACTTTTACTGACTAAAACCCATCCGTGTTCCTTCTAAAGCCCTTTGCGTTCCAGGGCCGCGGTGACTCTTTCGAACAAATTCCGCAACCCTGGCAGGCTCTGGCCGTAACGGCCCACTCCCACTTCTGTTTGGCGATCCTTTGGACTATGTCGGTAACCTTAGTTCTCTTGCGGATATAATCGTCCGTAACTACTTTCATATTTTTACGTAAATACATAATCCGATATTTTTCACTGACGTAAAAGTTATTTAATCTTTCCTTGGTATTACAAGAGTACTAAGATTAGGAGGTTACGTCTCATCATCAGTAGATAATTTCCGTAATTTGATGAGCCTGAAGATATGAGATCGTGTCTATAAGCTTACGTAATGAATATTTAATCTGTAATCAATAGGTTGGGTATATTGACTCCCGTCACCGCAACAGAAGAAGACGGGGCGTCAGGAGTCGTAGGGCGATCCCCAGCCACCGTAGACGCGGGCCTGCGGACGGCGAGTGTCGAGTGGAAACCAGGCCCGGGTCGATGACGCGTTGTTTTGTGAAGACAGAGCCCGTTAGGGTCAGAGCCTGCCAGGGTTGCGGAATTTGTTCGAAAGGGTCACCACGGCCCTGGAACGAAAAAGGGCTTCAGAAGGAACACGGATGGGTTTTAGTCAGTAAGAGTCTGACACTCCCTTCTGCTCGACCCAGAGAGGTAGAAGTCATTTTATGATTTCCCATCCTCATAGAAAATGTGTATTTTGACTGTATTTTTATTACAATTCTCAAAACCTAGGGAAAAGACAAGATGCAGTAAAATAAATCTACTAAAATTGATTAAATTGTGTGCGTTTAAAAGCTACGATAAACACTAGATAACACTAATTGCATGTGACGTCACTCACAAGTCAGGTCATAATGAATTTGTGCCATCCAGTTTCAGTCCAGTACAATCCAATCGTTACAAACGACGTTTTGAGTGACAAGGATAAAAGAATAACTTCAGAAGCGTGTTACGTCTCTGATCTTTCACCGATTATTTTTTCACAAATCGTTGTTTTAGAAACATCTTTTAAATATGCATTCAATAAATTAGATTTTTAATAATCAATTAGTACCTGGAAGATACAGCTTCGATCCGTTTTTTTGGTTTTGGTAAACGTTTTCTAAAAATGAAACCTAGCTAGATCGATTTATCGTCCCTGAAACCCCCAGCATACTAAATTTCATGAAAATCGTTGGAGTCGTTTTCGAGAATTAGATTATTATAAATGTAAGAATTGCTCGTTTAAAGGTATTAAATATGTGATTTGATCGATTTATCTTAGGAGAGTTTTGAAAACCACGGATTATATTTTTAATATAGCACCTTGGTTGTCAATACAGTTCCTACTTGGGTTTTTTTGCCACCATATTCACATTTTTTTATTGGATCGACATCAAACTCAAATCCTTTACTCGATTCATCAATACTGTATACATTGTACATCCTAAATATAGATTCGATATTTATCGATACATTATTTCCTTTTTCCCATCCCTACAGCTGAGTAGCGACTCAATAACCGTAATTCATCGTACGCAATCCGGCTCAGCATATCGACAGTTCTCCGGTCCGGACGCGAATCGTAGCGGACGGACGTATTGACGATCGATTCGACACTTTTCTGTTATAGTTGCGATACTGAAGATGTAATTAATTCGAGGATATTTGCAAAATGACGGTATTCTACTGACAATCAGTTGAAAACAATGATGTATTTTTGACAGAAAAAAAGGTAAGTCGAGACTCGAGAGTGAATATATTGTTTAAAAAAAAAACAGAATATGTATTGTACTAAATTAACTACACTAATCTTTACGAAATTATGTACAAACGCGTATTAAAAAAACAAAATCAATAGCAAAAGTGCCCAGAACACTGGCAGCATTGCCACGTTGAATGGCAATGCTGATCCTTTGGCCGAAGAAAAGCCCAGCCCTCTGGTCACGTGAACAGTCGACGAGTTGTTTGCTGATGTCTCGAAATGCTCGGTGCGTACTCGGACCACGTTTCAACCCCAAACGGCCCAAATATATATCTGTCACCGGAGAATTGCAAACGCCGTAAGATTATAAAATAACGCGTGAAATTGTAAACATTTTTTTTTAATACGACATGGGTTTATTGAATTTGGATGGGACTGGGCTGCATACAAAACGATTTTTCATAATATATCGAGAAATTATTATCTAATAAAGATTTATTACAACCTTACGGAGTCTGNTCGAAATGCTCGGTGCGTACTCGGACCACGTTTCAACCCCAAACGGCCCAAATATATATCTGTCACCGGAGAATTGCAAACGCCGTAAGATTATAAAATAACGCGTGAAATTGTAAACATTTTTTTTTAATACGACATGGGTTTATTGAATTTGGATGGGACTGGGCTGCATACAAAACGATTTTTCATAATATATCGAGAAATTATTATCTAATAAAGATTTATTACAACCTTACGGAGTCTGCAATTTTCCGGTGATATATCTATCTATTCCTTGATATGTTTTCGTCGTGTTCAGATTACGATTTTTCCGGTTTCACATTCTGCAATTTTGTTCTTCTCCGTAGACTTTTGAACGTGCAACTCCCGCGCTGAATTAAGGGTGATAAATGGGTTTGGTGCTTATCGCTAGCACGGCAGACAGGTCATCTTTTTGGCTGACCATGATCTGCCTGCTTTTTCCCAACTATATTGGGGTCGGCTTCCAGTCACACCCGAATCTTCAGCTGAATACCAGTATTTTATGTGAAGCGGCTGCGTCTTTTTGGCTGATCGACCTTGATCATTTAAAAGTACTTGTAAAGGTATATTTACTACTTTATAATTTCAGGTGATTTGGCACTAGAATACCTTACACTAGCCTTCGAAAAATCAGAAGTTTAATCAGGCTCCAAGAATTTGGCAAACCTCCAAGCAGGTTATGATGACACGACATCAGATACCGCTTAAAACATTAATAAGAGTATGAGGTCTCGCTATCTATTTTATCTTAGTTTAGGCAATGTCAAAATGAATATCGATGCCTACATATTTTCTATCGCAAATATTTGATCCATAGAGAATTCCGTCAAATTTATACATTACTGTGTACATAATAATGAGTATTCAATTCAATTCAATTAATTATGTGTACCTGCCACTGGAAATGGCAAACTCCGTAAGATTTTAAAATAACTTGAGAGATTTAACTCTCAATAAATAGCAACAACTTACTAACTCTCAAGAAAGATTTGGAGGCCAACGTAGCCTGTATGAATTACTAACGTACTGACGGTACTCGTTAAATTGGAAACCTAATGCAATTACTGCCAGAGCAAAGACTAGATAATTGACGATGTTAGCTTAGTCTATTGGGATAAGGGCCGAAGTATTGAGACGGGGAATAGACAAACTCAAGTCTATTCTGGTCTATGCCTAGGCATTTTTGGCAATGAAAGGAAATCACTTTTTAACCGTTCAACCTATCATCCTATATGAAAAGTTCACGCGTCAGTGAGATCTTGTTACGGATGCCCTTGATTAGCTTAGATTAATATTAATTACGTTGTTGTATTGCTGACTTATGACTCAACGGGGCTGACATGTTCCTAGAATGAAAGCCCCTAAAACGCAAGATATCAAAATTAATAGTAATAATAACAGGATTATTTCTACTAGCTTGTGTCCCACTGCTGGGCAGAGGCCTACCCTTTCACCATTCATAACTCAATATCCTGTGTTTATCTCTGGCCAAGATTCACCTTCACTGCAATCTCGACACTGACACTTCCTCAGGCGACCAATGAGTGACGATCTTCGCCCTCTTCCGGGTGCATCCATGCAACATTTCCAGCTCACTCCCACTCAAGCCCAGCAGTTTTTTATCTCCAACTTTCAGAGAGGGAATGTCATGTCTCATCATCATCATCATATCAGCCGAAAGACTTCCACTGCTGGACATAGAGCTCCCCCAAGTGTCGCCACAACAACCGGTCCTGTGCGTCTCGCATCCGTCGGCTACCCGCGACCGTCACCAGGTCATCACTCCACCTTGTGGGAGGCCTTCCAACGCTGCGTCTTCCGGTACGCGGTCGCCACTCCAGAACTTTTCGCCCCCAACGATCATCTGATCTGTGAGCAATGTGCCCTGCCCACTGCCACTTCAGTTTGGCGATCCTTCGGGCTATGTCGGTAACCTTGGTTTTCTTGCGGATATCGTCATTCCTGATTCACGCAAGGAAACTCCAAACATTGCCCTCTCCATTGCTCTTTGGCTCTCTTTAAGCCTTCTGATGAGGTCCATTGTGAGCGACCACGTTTCAGTTTTATAAGTCATCACTGGTAACACGCACTAGTCGTTAACTTTCGTCTTGAGACACTGTGGTATGTGAGAAGGTAAGATACCACGCAACTTCCCGAACGCCACCCAGCCCAGTCAGATTGTTGACATGTCATGTCTGTATGTATTAAAATCTAAGGCTCACCTAATTATTTAACGCCTGTTCAAGTCTCTAGTCAGTAATATTGTCATTAGTTGACTTTGTTAACAGTAACCTGTAAAATAATTTATGATACGGCTTGACAGCATATTTTATAAAATTATCTTTAAGAAATCGAGCTCCTATCTCTACAAAAATTTTGACAGTCATTGGTAAAACGCCCTGTATTTTATCATCACTCACGTCTGAATCAGGGGTCTAAACATCACACGCACATACCAGTGACCGACCACAGATAGGGATGATAAAAACCCTTCAAACCATCGGTCCGGTGTTATAGTAGATAGGAACAGAAGGCTCGCTTAGTAGAACGAGCAAAAACTTACGCATAGACATGCTTCACGTATCTATGTACCTACAACGAGTACAAGCTCACTCGCGACCGCCATTTGTTTAGAATCACGCATGTGATATACACTTCTCATCAAAAAAATCGAAACACCTCGCAGTTTATGATTCGATAAGGATTATCA